>VZTN01019086.1:3395-107566 GCA_013400515.1 Erpornis zantholeuca | reverse complement strand
ATGCGGGTCGGGAGGGGACAGTCCCTTGCCGCGGGGGCCCGGCCGCCGCCGCCGCTGCGCGGCCCGAGGAGCGTGCGGAGGCACCAGTAAAATCTGGGCAAGGGAAGAAAAAGAATTGTTAAAAAATCGCTTCCATCTTTTTGCCACAAGTTAGACCCGTTCCCACAACTGTTGTCACTCCTGCAGAACGGAATTGCTTTAGCTTCAAATATCACGTTCTATCTAATGTTACTTCCGAATTGTGCGTAGAATACTTATTTTTTCTCTGAAATAATTAGATGTTGACTATTACTGAATTTCTCCCTGCACATTGCTACACATCTGTCAGACCACAAATGGCACCAAAAACAGGAGCACTAAAGCAAAGTAGATCAGGAAACAAGAGAGTGACAAACTACAAGGCACAAGCTGATGTCAACCTTTAAAACTTTGTACAAATTCTTGGCAAGGCCAGGAGGAAAGTAGCAACTGAAATGAGCCAGGAATCAGAAACAGCAGTGAAAAGGAGCCTTGGACATGGGTAATGCATGGCAGCAGGGCTAACACTGCCACATAACAACTTCAATATAATTCCATACCTTAGAAAATCTCTGTAGAGAAATTATGTAAACTGGAGCAGACTGAATTAGCTGTAGTTGGGAAAAGTGCACTGTAAATTTCTGATTAGAGAAAAACTACAGCAGTTAATTTTCCAACTGCAACTGTAGTTTTGTAACTGTCAACAAAGAGCAAGAGTTTTAAGGGGTAATCCAGAAACCAGCAGGGAAGCATCTCTCAGCTTTTCAAGGTTAATTGAGAAAAGGGGAGAGCCGAGCATACTGGTAGAGCTCGGTAAATTACGTGCAATGCTGCTTCTTGAGGACTGCATCTATTCACAGGAGTGAAGAAGATCCACAGAGCCACAACTTCTCCCTGGCCTCATCTTTTCCATGGCATTTCACAGATTTCAAGATGTGTCCTTGTCTCTAAAGCTGTGGTCAAGATTTTAATGTATGCGGTGATGTGTTGATTCTGCAGAGAAACTTGTGTACAGATATAATGTGACAGTCATTTTACTGGAAATAATATTTCTGCTTCAAAGTAAGCTAGATTGCAAAAATGAATGTTAGAGAAGTCTTAAAAAGACTATTGCAGTTAAGTAATGAGTTGTCCCTATCAGGTAAGAAAGAGAATTACACTGAGCTTGGAAGCAAATCTTGTCACACTACATTTTGATGGATGCAGATGTCAGTGAAAAAGGTAATGGAAAGTCTGTAATAGCAGTCCATAAAGCATGTGACTTGATGCTTATGATGATTAAGCAAATTAACAAAGCTCAGAATTCATTCAGCTCATAAAATCT
This sequence comes from Erpornis zantholeuca, assembly GCA_013400515.1. Taxonomy (NCBI): domain Eukaryota; kingdom Metazoa; phylum Chordata; class Aves; order Passeriformes; family Timaliidae; genus Erpornis; species Erpornis zantholeuca. Next base: position 106,224 of record VZTN01019086.1, on the reverse strand, counting down.
AAAGGTATTTGGAAATCTTCACCTCATTGGAGTGGTATTCAGAATATTACAAAGCTCCTTAAGTAGACCAGAGATTTGAGAGAGAACAAGCAAACGACTTATTAAATGCTGCACAGCAAGGGTTTGTTGCTGGTCAATTATGATGGATACAGTTTAATAGCACAGACCAATCCAGTTGCCTTGGTAAGGTGGCCTCATTTGTTCAACAGAGCTGTTGAAGTCAAGGTCAGGCACCTAGTGAGAAAGAACACGGGTGACATTTCAGGTTGGGGGATTGCTTTCTGGGAGGCAGTTTACGATAAGCAGCATTAGTTTGTCCTGGTGAATAACTGAGTACATGCTCCCACTGTTATGGGTTAGTGAGGATGACAGCTGGGAGTGGATGGGTGGCAGAGAGTGTATCAAAACAACAATAACCAGAAGTTACACATCAAGGCAGTAGCAGTAAGACCAGTGTGGGAATACTGGCTTTGTGTCTGCATTCAGGATTAATGTTAACTATATAAATCTAGAATATCTGAGAGAAAATTAATGTAGGTTTTAGAAGTATAGCTGTGTCTTCTCCCTAAAGTGAGAGTCCTAGCAGAAGACGGGGAACCATGCTCTCTCTTCCTCTTGTTCTCTCTTTAAATTGATCTTGGATTCCTTTAGATGCGGTGGTACAGCTTCAATGGAAGACAGGTTTGTTCCCATCCCTTTAATCTGGAGGTAAGTGTATTCTCCTGGGAGTGGGAGATGTGAGACTGAATATGCATGAGGCTGCAGAGACTAACCCAAATATCTCCTTTCTTGGGTTAGGTCTCTAAATACCGAATTAGTCAGTAAATGGTGACCACAAGCTACTCCTCCTTTAGCGTATTTTAAGTATATTAGCTGTATTTAGTTCTCTGGAGGAAAGAATGTGCATGCCTACCTTCAAGAACGAGTTCCAAGCAGTGAATCTGAAGTGAATATAAGTGTATTTCTTCAGCTTTTATTAAGGTGCCTGAGGAATGGGACTGCAGCTGTGTCACTGCCTGTTGGCTGCATCAGCCCCTGCTCCATGACTGAGCTGCTGAAAAGGCACAGCCTGGAGCCTGCACGTGTTACCAGCTTCAGTCCCCAATGCCTTCAGGGGCTCTCTCAGAATCACCTTGTCACTTACAGAGCCTACTGACACGAGAGCATCTTGTCCACTTCCAGAAGGGCCACGGCTCTCTCTTTTCACACTTCTTTGAAAAATTGACCTTCAGTGTAATTTGAAAGGAAAGAAGAAAAGAGGCAACAAGAAGGCACCAGTTTACTGCTGGTAACTGCTGGATGCCTGTCTCCCTTGCCTTTTAAGCACACGTTTGAATTTTCTAACCTGGAACTGCTGATTTTTCAATGTGTCCCTGTACATCGTTATTTCTCTATTAGTATGTAGGTGCTCCACCACACACATTGCTACAGCTTGATCAAAACAGGCATGATAAAAGAATTTCTGGAAGCTGATGCTATATAAGTAATTCGTACAATGAACGTGAAATTTTAGGAGGGCAGCTTATTAATAATAGGAACGTTTTACTTATGGAATGTGCATTCTGGTGTTGCTTAGACTCTAAACAGGATCTTTCTGAAGGGTATATTGCATTTTAAATGTAAGTTGTGGGATTGATGGAGTGGTTACTTGGGGGAAGTTCACTGGCTGGCATCACACAAGAGGTCACTCTGTCTGATAACCATAATTTTTTTCCAACCCTGTAAGCTGGAAATTGTGAAATGCAATGATCCATTGTAACAACACAGGACTCTTCGGAATAAAGAGAGAGCTTATCTTCCTGAACAATGCCTCTCGAATGTTTTAACGTGTAGTAAAGAGGATTATTTTAATTAATTGGTACAGTTTCCTACATTTATTGTATACACTGGAATATCATTAGTCAGTCATGCACCTGATTTAAATGTCCAGTTTTTGTTCTTAATCCTATATGTATAATTGCATAGTAAGATATAAAGAAAAAAAATGGGACAAAAATACACATGTGAGTAATTATCTCTTCCAAGGAAGTAACCACACCCTTGGATGGGAGAACTAGCATTGTATCATACAGTGAGCACCGAGCAGAGAAGGAGTGGCATGATACAGAATTTTAACACACTGGAATTACCATCTTTGGTAAGTCAGTAAGTGTAGTGTATGTTTGACATTGCAATAAGGGAGTTTGTGTCACCTCCTAAATATTGCCAGAAACTGTGTGTAATTCATCAAACAAAAAGAAAAGAAAACTGTTGAATTTGTACCAGTATTTTCAGGTGGTTTCCAGTCTCTTTAGCCTTTTTCCCCCCCTTCCCTTTCATAGGCAGCCCGACCACCTTGTAAGAATTACAGCCTCTCTCTGAAGTGGCTCAAATGGAAGCACTGAGCAGGTAGAAAGCCACTTGCTATATGCTTGAACTGCTCTCAACAATGCAAAGCCATCAACAAAGTGCAGTTCTGAAAGAAAAACAGGAAAAAAAAAATGGAAATTCTTCGTAGGTAATACCTGCTCAGTGGAAAGTTAAGAAAATATGAAGACTTTTATAGACATGGAACACTGTTGTACTTTGAGAAATTACTGTCTGCAAATGAGCATATTCAGGATGCACAGCCATCCCTGGTGGATGCAAAACTCACCAGAACACCACCTGTGTGCCATGGTGTGTGTTCTGTATACAGGAAACTCTGGGCTTACACACCTAACCTCTTGTTTCCCTATAGCTGACCACAAATATTTCAAAGGAATTCAGAAGAATATGGCTGTCAATCAACTGTAAAGTGGATTAGTACCAGCTGTAAACAAATGATGAGTCTTTGCTCATATGGCTGACCAAGAGGAGAATTCACTGGTCACTGGGAAGAATTTTTGTGTTTAAATTGTCCAGCTCTCAGGAAACAACACCTTGTGGGCGTTGCAATTAGGTGTCACTGTTAAAGAGTTGGTGGGATGCACTGCTTCCACAGCAGTTACTGTGCTAAGAATGCTTATATGATAATCCTAAACCACTAATATTAAATGTTAAACTAAAGACATAAATATCAGGGCCATTCTTATTCCTGAGTGAATCAGGACCCAGGTGTCTCACCTTCTCTGGGCCACCCAGTTACTGGAGTCATACTGGTTTCTAGTGACTTTTTAGGTTCCAGTTCCCAGAGACTGAAATCTGTATTGTCATTGCTGTTGTAACATAAATGGAAGACACAGTTGTTAAGTAGTCCTTAGGTTTTGCAAGCTCCTGTCTGCCAAGTGTAATTGCAGTGTTAATTCTCTCAGCCATTTTAATGACTGACACCACAGAGGATGAAGTTTCACCTGTATTCCTGAAGTAATTACTGAGAGGGTGTAGCCATTACATTGAAGAAAAACTATTTGCTTTCTGTAGTTGTCTGGATATAGGAATGCCTTTGCTTTTTGAGAGTGGGAGAAAATACCACCAGGTGATTATGATAAAAACCATGGGGGTCAGGGGGCATTCTGAATGGTAACAATGAGTTCACTGAGCAAGTGAGCTAAGGATAAAATCAACATTTATTTCTGATGTCAGAAGTAGTTTTCTCTTAGCTCTGCACGAAATGGTATTGGTGTGGATGAGGTACCCCACAGACATACACTCTGCACGTGACTGAATGAGGCTGATTTTAGGTAAATGGCACCACACACTACCTAGTCTAGGTGAAAGGTCACTTAAGTTGGTTTAGCCACAAGAAGTGGTAGAATAATATATACCCGGAAAAATTTACAGGGAAAAATAAAAGGGGAAGTAGCAAGGTGTAAAGGATGCAGTAGTTATTTTGCATAAGATTGAAATTACTCCAGTCAGTCCAAGAGTTGAAGCCTGCCTCAAAGGCAATGTTAAGTTTGCAGTTGGCTTTAGCAGAGAGCCTATGAACTGGTACAGACCAATAATCTACTGCAGGTAGGTGCAAGTGAAAATGCAAGGAATGATTGGGGACACAACGATGAGAACCAAAAAAAAAAAAAGGGTGGGGGGGAAGTAGAAATGTCCAATATATAAAACAGGGCATGAAGTTTGTGACAGTTTACCTTCTGAATGATACATGTTGACCCCTATATGAAATGCCAATGCAAACATCACCAACAGCATTTATTCTTTTTAAGTAAGACCACTCTGGAGACTAAGGGAGGAATTAGGGGCAGGGGGAAACGGAATTTGTTGTCTAAAAATACTTTCACAGATCAGTGAATATTTTAGCTTTCATAGACTCACTTTCCACTATAAAATATAATAGAACAATTTTTTTTTTCATTTTCTTAGTACACAAGAACTATCAAGAGAATGAAAAATACTAGATAATAATAAACAATCAAAAATTTTCAGAATTGCGGTAACTTTTTTTTCCCAACAGGTAGCATAAGTTCTTTGTTATTGCACAGCATTTTTAATAAAATGGGTCTTTAAGTAAGCTATTAGTTAATTTTACTTTTGCTCTGTTCAACCTTACTTTTGCCCCATCTTTCATCACTAACTTTTATGTTCTGTGCCTTCTTATGCCCTCTTTTCTTTTAATGCAAAGTATTTCCTTGAAAAGAAGTTCCATACAAGCACACAAAAGTATTCAACTGCTTAATTTATCTTCTGACAAAATCCAACAACTCCATTCAGGATCAGAGCCCTTTTTTTGCTCCTGACTAAAGAGGATGACACAGTCCTTTCTCTGTGAAGGTCGTGGTTTAAGTGCCTGATTTCCTGAATACTGTATGAAAGAAGGATGATGAACTTAGCTGTTATCAGCTACTTTGTGTGACGAAAGGTGCAAGATAAAGAGGAACTTTTCATGCCTGATCTCCTTTCATTATCTGTTGTGTTAAACTGCACTGAGCAGTCCCTGAGAAGCCCAATATTTAATGCATTGGCTAGAGCAGCGCTGGGCAATAGATTTATAAAGTGATATGGTAGACACAGTTTACTTGCTGTAAATATGTATAATGCAAAGAAACATGTCCATTTATCACTTCTACCAGGATGAACTCCTGCAGTGCAGAAAGAAATTAAGGCAACCATAGAAGAATGGGAAATTTGAGCTGGAAATCTTTTCAGGGATGTATAATCTACAATGTCTGTTTTAAGGTCGTGAAAATACCAGGAATCACTAATGAAATGCCTAAGTGCGAAAATATGTGGGTTTTAATTGTAGATAAATAGAAAAGAACAAACCAAAACTGAATTGAAAGGTTTATTATGTCTAGGTGTTTTATAAAGTTGAAATTTCAAGTGCTGGAAAAAGGGAAGAGAATGCAAGTAATCCGAGGAACAATGAGGATATTTACTCAACTAGATTAGTTTAATGGGCATTTTCTTTTTTCTTATTTTAATATATATATATATATATCTTATTTTTAAAAATGTCATGTTTGCTGTATAAAATCTGCCAACTTAGTGATAATTTCCTTTTAGGTTTAATGCCACTTCCCTGTAATTTTTCTGTATTTTCAAACAGTTATTTAGTTTTCTATGCTCATTAAAGACATTATTTCTTTGTTCCCAAAAAAACTTGTAAGTGCTGGTTAACACACTATAACACCAGGACTTGCTAAGCAAGTTCTTTTATATTTTATTCTTCCCATTCTCTTCCAAAGACCTCTAGGTATACCTCACTTTTTTAAAATACTTGTCTTGGTGCTCTCACATTATTCAGTGTAACATATGAGAATGGCAGGACTTTCACACTGATACACTTTTGCAGAACTGACATTTGTGAAACTGTATTTATATGTTCTCTGCATTCTCCTAGTTAGTGTTAGAAAAGTGCAGGGGATCCTTTGTACTATTCCTGTCATAAGCTATTCCCAGGCTAATATCTGATTTCAGGAAAAAAAGAAAGTGTAAGCTGAGACTGTCAGACCCTCAGTGAGAGCATATACATGGGATATAAAGGTACCTCAAAAAGAGAACTTAAAATTCTCTCACTGTCTCCTGAGGAATGTGTAACTTACTTTAATAATATCAATAATACCTTTTTCTTAATTATCACTATTGAAATAGTAAACCGAAATAGAAACTCTGAAATATAATATATTCAATAAATAAACATGTACAAAATTAAATTAAATACATAAAATCAAATGCAGTCTTTACATTGCTACTAAGATTCTGGAACTGGAATTCACTCATCATTGAGTTCATCATACACTATTTACCCTAAGAATGCTGCAGTCTCTCAGGTCTGATGACCTGCTTCACTTACAGAAAAACTGTCTTTTCCAGTGTTCCAGATAAATATGACTCTAAGTATAAATAAGAATATGTGGCTGTTACATAAGAAGACACAATCCATACTAATTCACTCACATGTTCAAATTCAAACTCCAGCACATGTCTAACAATGGGCAGCACAAAACTTGGTGTCTGTCTGTGACGCCGACTGTTACTCCGGGCATAATTAAGCTTGCCTCTGGCAATTAATCACCTTGACTGCCGACAAATAGTATATTTATCTTCATTAGCTTCCTGCACGGGAGCCTTTCCTTGAGCAGGAGCTCTCAGCACCCTGTTTGGCTGCAAGGGGCACCAAGTGCGCTGCCCCTTGGGGAGGGGACCAAAGGCAGCCCCTGCTCCCAAGGCTGGGCTGGCACTGTGTGCATTAACTCTAACTCCACTGCCATAGCAAACCCAAGTCCGTTTAAGACTACAATTTTGCATTTCCAGCTTCCTCATATATTTTAATGAAAGACAAACAGAATTATGGGCAGTTCAAATTATTTTTCTCAAGTGAGAAAGAAAAGAGAGGATGCCAGACTAATTTATTTGCTTTTGTTTGCATCTCTTTTTCCATGATTATCTTAACAAATGAGTTTACTAGCAGGAATGTTTGGTAAAATAATGAAGCAAATATTGTTAAATATTGTGATTATTCATAGCAGAACCTATAAGTCATGTTTCTCCAATTGGAAAAGAGAAATGTGTTGCACAACCTACGTACCCATTCAAAAAGAGCTTGAATATTCAAAAAGCTCTGCTTATGAATGAATTACATAAAAAATTATGCATAGATATTATTCAGCAAACAGTTTGAACATATACATCAGAAAAACTAGTTTGTTTGGAAAACTTGCAAACACATAATGGAGCAAAGAAATTATTCATTATGAATTATTTGCACAGCATCTGTCTTACTTTCTCATGTTAATTGCCTCTGCTAAACCACATTTTCACCCCCTCAGTATGTAAATTTAAATGATTTTGCATATTCTCTGAATATCCAGCAAATACAAGTTTCATTACTTTACTGCTTACATTTTTTTGTCTCTAATTGTACTGGAGTTTAGATAATTTTAAAATTTGACCTACCAGCTTCCTGTAGATTGCAACCTTTTCCTCTGGGTTCTGATTATTGCCTAAAAAGAAAAAAAATCACATATTAAAAAATTAAACCTATGCACATTGACTGCACTTGTGAAAGATCTTTTAAGGTATGTGTTAATTCCCATTGTATTTGTAAAAGCTAAGGCTCACTTTTAATCACAACACTTTAAATGTAATTATTATAAATCTAGGACATGACCCACAATTGATTGGAGTTAACAGAGAGAATTTTAGACTTCTCAGAGCCCACAGCAGACCTTCCCCTACAGGAACTGTGTGATGTATCTCTGTATCCTTTTGTGCTTCCTAAGAGGTACCTCTCTTGTGTAGAATTATTCTTTCTACAAATACAAGCTTATACATCAGGCAGTCTGACTTCCTCTAAAAACATATCTTTTTTTCCATGAATTTTGTGAAATTCTGATTCTTAGACCACTGACTCATGTTGTCTCTCTGAGAAGCACCATGAGAAGAAAATGTGCACGTTGTATCCTGTCTTTTCTTTGCTATCACTTCATACCACCAGCAGAAATAAGTGTCTTGTCCAAAGCTGTCTGGTCTTAGAAAATAAATGCAAGTTTAACCCTTCAGGCCTGTTAACAGAAACGACCCCCTGGCAAAATCTGCCCCACTGAGTCACTGAGAATGGGCCACCCAAGAAAAGCCTCCAGACTGTCTCTCCTTTATCAGCACACACTTTGTTAGAGACCTGCAGAAAGCACTCAGAAAGCATCAGTGCTGTGCTTAGACACCAAGCTCTTTGAGAAGTATGAAACCACACTTTTCTAATGGCATAAAACCTTCTCTTTAGGATTCCATCCTCCATGTACCACAAAATATGTAACCCCTGAAATTATTCTTTGTTTCTATTTTATACTGAGGTTATAAAACACTGTGTTAACAGGTAAAGCACTAAAAACATACTTATTCATTTATTTGCTGTGGGCAGAAACCTGGCTGAATGCTTACAGGAAGGGTTTTGCAACTGCCAAGGCACAGGAGGCAGATGTTACTGCCTGCACAAAGCTACTAAAAAATCCAGTTTTCTAGCAATCTAATGGATTACAACAGGGGAAAATAAATCAGGATATAGTGTTATGATGCAATATTTTCGCATCAATATTAAATTTCACTGACTCATGCTCTACAGGTATTTGTGGGTCATAACAGAATTTCTGTCATGAGAAGTTCCCAATGCCCCGCAGAGACCTCAGTAGTATTTTCTGCTGCTGATCCATCCACCCTTCTGTTCTGTAATGCACCAGGCCTGGCTGTCAGCTCACATCTGAAATGAGCAGCACCAATAAAATTTTGGGCCAACTCATTTTTTGTGATACACCTTTAGGCTGCTAAACACATCTATATGTTTCTCCTCTGGACAGGATGTGTTGCCCTGTATGCTTTAGCAGTTCGGTGAGCTGAGCTGATTCAAATGAGCCTTGAAATGTTAAATACAACTTGTAATATCAAACGCTCTCATATCAAATAATTTTCTTCCTGTGGATCCTGGGGAGTTTAAGGACTCGTGCAGCGACTGAAATGTCCACTACTTACATCAAATATCTCAGCACTAGTATATCATAATCTGCTCGTTGAAGGAATGGCTGGAAAATACAACTGCAGCACTTCTGACTTTATTTGTAAATCAAGCTTAAGGAACATATATCAGGTCCATATGGCAATGAGTGAATGCTAAATGTTGAGTAGTTGTGTCACCGTGTGACCAAAGCCTTCATGTACAACCTTGAGATGATGTTTTCTTTGTAACTAGTGTAGAAATTAATTTTTGGGTAAGAAGGCAAACTAAATGCAGTATGACTGTACTTCAAATTTTTGTTCCATCTGCTTATCTGAAAGCCCAGAGAAAGAAGTTGTCTCTTCTTTATTGTTTTTCTGGTTTTGCTTTCATATCTTGCAGCAGTGTCTGTTTGCAGTTTACTTACCTTCCTTTACTTCTGAGCTGAATTAAGATGAAGTCTGGTTTGAATCATCCAAAACGCCTTCACCCAAACCACTCCTGTGTGTTCAGAACTGAGGAGTGGGAATTATCAAGACATTTCCTGCTTCTTTCCCACCCTTTGCTTTGCAGATGCAGAAGAGACACTTAGAGAAGGGTGCTTGTTCTCCTTGACATCTTGGCCTGCTGTGTTTGCCAGTGCAGCCCTCGTACCCTTGCACAGTGTGCAGGACACCTGTGCTGAGGCTGAGCTGGGTCTCCTGCCCTAATCCTGGCACATTCTTACTGACACACCTATTTGTACCATAATTAACTTAATTATCCTATTATGAGGCAGGAATATGATTTCGATCTACACACTTCATGGTAGCCTTATAAAAGCCAAGTATTTTGAAAGGTAATTAGTAAGTCAGTGTGAAAACCAGGAGGTTGTGTTTTCCAGGACTGGCATTCTAATTGTAAATGCAGTCACACGTTGTTGTGGAGATGCTGTTTGAAAAACTCTGAGAATGACAAGGCACTATAAGCAAGCAGACCTCAGTGTTGCCAACAATTAAAAGAATTATATTAGCATATAGAGAATAACGTTCTCTAAATCACATTTATTTCAGGATCCGAGTTTCAGGAGGAAATGTAGGGTCTTGATACCTCTGTGGAACAACTGTTAACTGCATAATGACAGTCACAGTATGCAGAAATGAGTAGGGAGTACTTTCATGGAAAGCATATTGTCATTTTCCTTGCATTGAAAGTCAAAGGCAATTAAAACATAATTTAATTAGAGAATATCTTATCAGCTGTAAAAAGTAAAATTGATTGATATGCAGTGTAGGGATAACTTGGCTGCTGCTATTTGTAAAGTGATGCTGAGGCTGACAAATTAGTCACTTGGTTTTTTTATTTGATAATTTCATGTATTTTTATATTTTCTTTCACCACTGAAAGCATTTAATTAGCTAATGTTTGATTGCTCATTGTTTTGAAATGGAAAATGTTACAACTGTATTGTGATTTGAAGAGTTGTTGGCCTTGTGATTAAGCATCTTGCATGACTACATCCTGCTCTCTCATTACTAAAAATATTTATCTGATAATAGGATTTTTTCTATGATTATTTTTGTCTGTGTTACTGTCCAATAAGATGTTTTAGTCTCCAGCTTAAACATCACATGTAGCTGGAAACAGGTCAGCATAGCTCAGAGCAGCTCCAAATCAGTGAGCAATCTCTTCACTTGGAAGAATCTGTATCACTTACCCAAGGGCTGAATTTGGCCATGCAAGGAAGAGCCAATCAGGAGGGATGAACGCTGACAAACCAGCAAACCTACTTCTATTTATAAAAAGCCACAAAACAAAAGGGATACCAATTTTTTTTTTTTTTTTTTTTTTTTTTAAATCCCACTTATATTTATTAAACCAGAAATTTGTCCTCAATCCTTACTTCAGTAGAAAGAGTTGCAAGGTGGTTTGAGTTAATAAATATGAACAAACTATTCTGTTCTTTTGTGTTAATTTTATTCTTTAGAAAGGGGAGAGTTGATGACATGGCTTCATCATATTTTGGCTATTTCTAATATTTCTGTTCTGCTGAAACCATCACCAGACTAATGTCCATATGGATTCCAAATTGATGCATTGCTTCCCTCAGAACAAGCACTTCTGCAAGGAAATCATAAGACACTTTCAAAGGACTGATAAACAAATTCATTAACAAATAATTTAAATTAAAATGGTCTTCAACACTTGACTAAAACCAGAAGCCAGTGCTTTAGGAGTAGGACTCTTGATCTTTGTAATGCCTCTGTCCATAGGACTTCTACTGCACTTCTAGAGATTAACTGGTTAAAGAAAGAGACAGATCTTTGCTTGACTAAGATAATATCTTAAAGGTGGATTTTTTGTTTAGGGTTTTTTTGTTTGTTTGTGGGTGGGTTTTGTTTGTTTTATTTTAAGGTTTCAAGTATTGGGGTTTTTTTTTCAGATACAAATACATTTTTCTTGAGTCTACCAACATTTTTTTGGAGTGTGGCAATTGTGGTTTTTCCAGGAAAATCTCTATAGAGGCATTTATTCCTATGAAGTCCAGTCTTCTATGTGGGCTAACTCAAATTGGAGACCCATAACAGTTGAATATGATTAATAAGGTAATTTCTGCTTTGCTCAAGGAAAGGATATCACTGTACATGTACACCTTTCTATACTAGAATCAATTTCAGAAGATAGTTTTTCATATTAAATAAGTGATGAATTAGAATGGTCTCATTTAGATGCAAGAAAATATACAGAATTCTGTATAAATATTCTAGCAGTCTGAGAAGGGAAAATAATTTGAAGAAGTAACTCATTAGGTCTGACTTCACAGTGGTACATTTAATTAAAAAAAGATAAATCAATTAGTTGTTTCTTAGATTGTTGGAGACAACTGCTCTCAGGGATATCAGATATTATACAGCTATAAAAATATATATCATAATAATGCAATTGCTTCTATATGAAGTGGTGTTTAGGAGCTGGTAGAAAAAAAATATTTCATTTCAAAAGTCACACAAAAAGCTGTAAAAAGCCTGCAGCATGTTAGTGGAGACTCACAAGTACACTGCTAGAGATGTATATTAACTATACAGTGTACTGTTGGAGATGTCTCTGTTCAGGGCAGGGTGTTGGCCTAGATGGCCTTTAAAGTCTCTTCCCACCCAAATTATTTGATGATTCTATGATTCTCTGAACTAATACCAGAGAGTAATTTAAGAGTTTGTGAACAAAACCACTGAGAAAGCCTTTAGCTGCATCCAGAAGGGATGTTTCATGAAAAGCCATGCAGTTATTAGGTCAAAAGCTTAAAGAGATAAACCAGCAATTTGTTATTTCACCAATTAGAAGCAATCAGCAAGCGATAGTTACAAAGCCTAATAAAATACTTCTCAGTTTTGCTGCTCATTATAAATATCTGTGTACTTCAGTTACTTTGTACTGTGAATTTATTAAAAATACCTGAAAGCAGTAAGTTTGCCAGAAAGGCATGATCACCTTTAAATAAGTAACAGAAGTGATGGCAGGCATGAGAAGTGTTCCCAAACTGTTAGCTCCCCTCCAATTAATTTTACAAGATGCTTAAAACTCTCTTGCTCATCTGTGGAGATAAAATCTTCCCCACTCTGTGCATGAAGGTGCTGTTGTTTTCTTTATTGCTGTTGCAAATAGAATGAGGGTGTAAAGAATTTAGGAAGAATGCCAGCTTGTGGAATTAATTTTGTGCTTTCAGTGTATTTCACACAACTGGGTCCAGGCTCTGCCACTGCATCCGCAAATGGCCTCCCCACAGGTGCTCACACCAGCGGGCTCAAGTGTCCACAGGAACACAAACTATACTGTGAGGAAGATAATAAGACTCCTAATTTAAAAGATCCAGCTGTATTTTCAAGTCTTCATTACCTTTACAGGGAGTAAAGAGCAGCTCTAAGCCAGCCAGCAAGATAAAAGCCTCCTCTCTTCAGTTACAAGGAGATCTATAAGAGGAATATCTGCTCTTTGCTTTATTTTTTTTGGGGGGGGGTTTATGGGGAAGATGAGGAATACCTTAAGGAACATATTCCAGGAATCAAATTTATTAAGAAATACTTCAATTTTATATATTGATGATCAAAAATATTTTTTGTTTAGCCTATAATTTCCCCTGGGGAAAATAAAAGAGGAATATGTAACATATGTGATGTAAAGACATTTCTCCTAAATACTTATTAAAGAAGAGTTGACTACAGACAAACAATAAATTCTGGGAATGCAATTTTCTAACAGCCTGGAGGAGATGGCTGTTTTAAACAAAACAGAGTGAGCCAATGTACATCTGGGAGGCTGAAGAATGCTGGCAGTGTCCACCTTGGTAGCAGCACCACAGTCCAAATGTATGTTTGCCCAAATCTCCCTTTCCTGTTTAAAAATCCTTCTCAAATGCTAGCAGCAGCATGTCAGATGTTGTTATTAATTACATAGGATAAAAAAAAAAGGATTGGGAGGAAGGCTCTGCATGGTGACAGAATGTGTTTTGAGTATATAATGTTTCTTTAGAAAATTGGAGAACCATTGGGTTTTTACTAATGTGACCAGTTTCTTAAAAAATGGTTAATACTTCCTAAAAAAACCCTGCAAATAAGAAACTAGGGCAGGCAGTAATATATGTTGATGCATATTTCATTTAGAAGAATCCCAAAGCCCAACACAAACACTACTGATCATGCCCTGCTGTAGACTCGAGGTTAATCACTGCTACTAAAAGGACCTTGGTCCCATGTTCCCAATGACAGGTTCCTAATAGAGTAAAAGAAATCCTCCAAAGTTCTTTTAGGTGATGGCAGACCTGACCGAAATGGTAATGGATTTTTGGCCAAGAAACTCAATATAAAGGCAAATAGAGAAAAGCTGTGTTAGTCAAACATAAGTTATTGGGCTCGGTGCAGAGTAAATGGATGAAATGAGAGGATATGTAGAGAGAAGGTCAGGTTACACAGTGTAATGATCCCCTCTGGCCCTCAGCAGGTGATTCTGTGAAACCCTACTCCTGCTGCAAGTCTGTAATTCCTGTACCACTATTGATTTATTTGTAAGAGCCCATACACAGCAATGATACCTGTGCATGATTGCTGACAGCATCTGGCCATGCTTTATGTCACTGAAAATGTGTTTAAGTAGAATTATGACTTGCATGTTTTTAATTTCACTACGAGATCAAGGCCTAAGGAGGAGAACAGGCATATTAATTTCCCAATGGGAATGCATTAAGTGCATTTTTGTTCACTTTTTCTCACCATTGGTATTACCAGTGCAGCTTCTCTGTTGCAATAAAAGACCTGGAACAGGAAAGTCCCAGGATCTGTAACTGTAACATCAAAAAATCCTGTTTTTTTCCAGAGACCACAGACTGGCACTGTGCTGTATGTTAATATTTGCATCATAGCTCCCACTAAGGATGGATTGCTGATGCCATTGGGAATTTTGATAAGAAATAGTCCATTAATGTGTTGACTCATGATGATTTACAGATGATCTCCATGCAAGTCAAACAAATTTTTATAAAGAAATCGAGCAGTGTCATAAAGTGTGACCACAGTTCAGAGCTCACCTATTTCTAATTCTGGTTCCTGATGCTGTAAAATGGACATTTATTGTGTACTTCATAAAATGATGCAGTTGGCTTTTTGCTGTCAAGCAACATTAAGAAAAAAAGAAAACCAGTAAATTATAATATAAATATCCTGGAGACCTAACTATAAAGTATTACAGCCTAGCAGAGCCTACTGTTCCACATACATGCATTTTATTTTATATGCACATTATAAAACTGGTGTCTAAAGAAATCTGTATCATACAAACTTGTAATATCAAATATTAATTTTTGATAATAACACAATGCAACTAAAAATCCATCTGAATATACAGAAGGGAAAATCTTGCATTTATATTATGTATATCCTTCTGCTCTTACAAGTATTTTGGGTGTTGAGTTTTGACAGCTTTTCCTCATTATCCGATTTTCAAAATAAAATTCTGAAAGATAGAAGCTGTTCACCAGTATACAATACTTATTTGTATGACATTTCTGACTTTTTTCTGTAATTAAACACAGTATAATAATATTTGGGGGGGAAAAAGCCTTCAAATATATATCAGAAAACATACCATCCCCTTGCTAAAATAAAATCAGGAAAACTGGTTTTACTTTCTAAAGACTTATGGTCTCCTATAACAAGTATCCATGTTCAATTGTATTAATATCATTATTTGAGCCAGAAATATTGCTTTAGCAAGCAATCTGTCCAGTAACATTTGCAAACATTCCATAAAGGGGATTTTGGTTAAAAGAAAGTGTTTGCTATACATATTTTACTGCTACTCTATCAGTTTATGTTTGTTATTCTTAAAAAGCTTTCTGCTTTGCTTAGTCTTCACCTATTTGCTGTTCATTAGTTAAAGCAAATAACAAATTGGAGTCATGTGATAATGCCAAAGCTGGCTGACAGAATAAGAAAAATTATATAAATGACCACTGAGGCATGAATTGTAAATAACTATCAAACATAAATACACAGTTAACATATGAATATAGGTTACACTTGTGTCAAATTACACCAAAAGACTCAGACAAAAGACTCAATGAAATAAAAAAACTAGGAATGTTAGAAGTTTACCAATATGTTACCCCAACAAAAAGTACAATTTTAAAAATAGTTATTTTCTGTCGGCATATTCTAAATAACTCCATATTACAGTAAAAACAACTCACTCAATTATTCTAACATTTAGTAAATGAAGTAAACAGTGTTTCCAAATGACTGGTCAATGTCCTATCATTCTGTTTGTTTGGCATTTCTAAAGGACTGCTCAGATATCTTATTTATATGTTGAAAGTTGCAAGTGGTAACCATTTGACTGGATAAAATCCTACAGATTAAAAACCGTACCGATTAAGCATTTAAAGGTTTAGTTTCATAGTTTAATAAGTCTTTGTAATTATATTAACAATGAAAATAGGCAAGGTAAGGCTTGTTTCTGAAAGAGTACTTTAGTTACACCAGCAAACATTTGTTTAAGAAGTTGAGGAGTGTGTCAGAGGCTTTAGAGAAGTGCAGATTAAACATCATCTGTAGCCCTTCCCTTGTCCACTGATGTACTCACCCTACCAGAGAAGCTCAGGACAATTCTTCTGAACTTTCTTAAGGGATAATTAGTTTTCAATTTGGAAATCTTACCACCTGTTTCTGCCTCTCAGCAGGTAGATGAAAGGACAGGAACAGCACAGCAATTCTAGGAGAAAAGGAAGGAAATTCTCACCCCCACTGAACCTGTACAGACCCTGTCCTGCTCTCTCACTCACAGTGAGCAGTTCAGGGATGCTCACAAACCACCAAGGTTCTGCCCTCTGTAGGTGTTTGTAGGTGCTGTAGGTTTCTAAAGCAAGAGTATTGGTTTGGATTACTACTTTCTTCCAGCATGTTCAGCTGTGGCTGTACATTTGAAAGCACAGAAGGATAACTAGAGGGGAGGGCAAAAATGAGAAGCATGTCTGATAACCTGAGCCATCCTTTGCCAAGGGACTACTGGCACGTGGTGGCCCTTGGTGGTCTCTATAGGCTATTTCTTGCTGAAGTCTAGCACCAGGAGGATTTTCATTGCAAGTTTTTTCCAGGAATGTTATTCAGAGATAGTAGATACTTCACTGAATTTCATATTAGTAAGCTATGATGTTAAATAAAGCACTAAAAATCTTAATCAAAGTTATGAGTATCAACAAGAAGCAAAGTAGCTAATAGATTAGCTGCTGAACAAAAGTTTTCTATGATTAATTATATTATAGTGCACTAATTTAGTTTCCTCAATCTGTAACTTCAAATATCTATACTAATTAGTTGCCAACCTACAATATAATAAATGAGATAATGAAACAAAGATGTTTTAAATATCCATTTCTATTACGTGCACAATTTGAAGCATGTTAACAGACAAGATGAATTCTGATTATTTTTTCTTAAGGATATATTAGCATATCATTATGTACATGAATGCCAAATAACCACTTTCTCACAAGAATAATGTTCAATTACTAAATCTACAGGAATCTGGAAATAAACCAAAATACTGCACAGTAGATGAAGGCTGGCATGGGTTAAGTTTACAGAGACATCACACCTTTCTCCATCACATTTTCACCTGCTCATGTGATGCACAGTTCTGCTTTGATGGAAAATTCCTTTGGGTCTTCTTGGTGTAAAGCTGTTGGTGCTCGCAGCAAAATTTGCAGAGCAAGTGGTGAACAGAGAATGCTTTCACTCGGTTGTTAAACCAGAGAAATATCCACAGCATTTTTCACAGTTCATGAAAGGGACCATCAATTTCTGTTAGGTTTGTTCAATTTGGGAACAAGTTATACGAGCTTATTTTCTCCTATGAATTTGGTTGGGGGGAAAAAAGGAGTTTTTTCTGAATTTGTTTTAGAAAACTGAGCTCTTAGGATCCAAATTTAGACTGATGGAATTTGCAATATTCCCCATGGAAGCTGGAGAAACTCTTAAGGAGCCATAGACTGAGGCAGTATTATTTATTTTCCTGAAAGTGGTGATGGCAGTCAAAGCACGAGCAGTGTGGCTTGTTTTATATATCAACCTTGCATGTTTTCCTGTCAGCTTTGCAGTTTGTCATCCACAGCTTGGCCTCCAAATAGCATGAACTTTGAGGACAGAAAGCTGAAATGAAAGACTCACTGCCTCCTAGAGAGAAGAAACAAGGCCACCAAGGAATAGCAGAATATCTGTGTATTCCACTTTATGTAGCCTAAATTGTGGAAAAATATTTCATTACTACTAGAAACATAATACAATTCTGTTAATGGAAGTATAATTTGTTGTTACTATTTGGAGTGAATCTGTGAGTAATCTAGCTTGTATAACAGATGAAATCATAAAAGAAAATACCAAATGCAAAATCTGATATACAAAAGCAAGGAATGAGCTGGAACAGCTGCAATAGTTTATTATAAATACTTGTCAGAGTTGTTCAGCTCGGGCAGTGTTTGCCAGCTGGAGTGCAGTTGTTCCAAGAGGGAGGTGAGACATCCTCCTCTCTACGTGGAGAAACAACGCAGCTAAGTGAGCACAAGCACACAAAATGCCCTGGTATTGCACTGCAGTGTCTTACTGGTGGAGTGATAAAGACACTCAAAAACTGTTCCACCACTTCAGGCAGTGGTGCCAGAGCAATGCCCAGCCAGGCTGGAGCACACAAGTGAAGTTCAGGCTTCTATCACTGCAATCCTTCTATTAACTTTGTCAGTTGTTGGGGTTGTTTTTTCTCCTATGGGTGCAAGCTGCAGATGTGTGGTCAGTGCTGCTATGTGGGTACAACCTGCAGAATTTTCTCCTTGTTCTGCCAGGGATTGGGTGGCTGGGAATTGTATGTGCCCTGAGCAGCTGCATTTGTGACAAGACACATGCCATTACATCATTTACAACTTACCCTGTCAGGCTATCATGGAGAACATTAGTTTGCAAGGTCGTAAAGATTCGTATCATGTGAATTGGAAAAGGAGATACAAACGTCCACCAATATTTAAAATAAGTGCAAGAGGGCTTTTTCACTAATTAAAACTGACATACACTGAGTTTATTAGACTGAAGTTCTACAGCATGTCAGCATTATGTTGGAATCATTTTAAATATGCTGAAAACACAGCATGAGACTAAGTTCACACAGACTTGCAGTTATACTGGTCAAATAGCACTAATCAAACTGTTTTATTTGAGGTTTGATCTAAAGCCCATGAGAGTCTGGCTATTGCATTCAGTGGCCACGGAGTTCAGCCCTTGATGAAACAGCACTTGATCCTTGTATAATTCAATTACCTATGTTACTTGCTGAATATATTATTTCTTAGATAACTCTTTACAAGTAACTACCAATAGGTAGAACATTTAAAAACCTCAGACCACTTGTTGTTTTCCTTTTCAACTCTTTCAAATCCTATTTATTACTGCCTCCCTGCTTCCCTAGTATCAGGGAAAAAAGCAATTTGCCAATAACTAGAAATATTTATGATGTCACTGAAAGACTTCCACATGCTCTTAGTTACAATGCCTCACATCTTTTATGTTCATTTTAGAAATGAATATAATTTTAGCCACTGGTATTTATCAAATTAATTGCTGCAGTGTGGGCATATTTTACTGAGAGTTGCAGGTACCCAACACAGCCATGCATGGCAACATGAAGGTGGCATCTGCTGTTTTCACTACATTTGCTGATGTCTGGTCAGTTTGATCATTGTCTTACACAGTCACACAGAATCAGAGACTGGCTGAGGTTGGCAGGAACCTCTGGGGATCATCTTGTCCCTACAAGGCCCTCAGAGCTGTTCCCCAGGACCATGCCCACACAGCTTCTGAGTATCTCCAGGAGTGACCACCCCAGAGCCCCTGCAGGGATGGGCTCCAGAGCTCCACCACCCTCACAGGAAAGCACAGAGCCTCCTGTGTTTCACTTTGTGCCCTCCAGTGCTCCATCACCTTCACAGGAAAGCACAGAGCCTCCTGTGTTTCACTTTGTGCCCTCCAGTGCTCCATCACCTTCACAGGAAAGCACAGAGCTTCCTGTGTTTCACTTTGTGCCCTCCAGAGCTCCACCACCCTCACAGGAAAGCACAGAGCCTCCTGTGTTTCACTTTGTGCCCATTGCCTCTGGTCCTGTCACTGGAGGATCACTGAAGAAATCCTGGCTCTACCTTCGTCACACCCTTCCTTCCAGAATTCACACACATTCCTGAGATCCCCAAGCATTCCCTTCCATAGGCTGGATGGGCTGAACAGTCCCAGCTCTCCTGTGGAGATGGTTCAGGCCCTTCCTCACCTCCATGGCCCTTTGCTGGACTCCCTCCAGTACCTCCAGATCTCTTTTGTCCTGTGGAGCCCAGAACTGGACACAGTGCTCCAGATACTACAGGGATAACATTTATTCACAATAATACATTAACTGAAGCATAATGCAAATGAACTATGAAAAGTTACAGCTAAAAAAAAGAAAAAAGGGAAAAGTGGAGTCAGAAGTTTGTACATACAGACATGAAGGGAATGAGATTTCAGGACATAACTGCGTAGATGAATACAGAAAACTTTTTGCATGCTAAATAATAGTAAGCATGTCTGTGGTGGAGGGGATGAAACATGGTGAACCATCCATTAATAATTATCTATTTTCCTTGACAAATGCCTAATTATTCAGCAGTGTAATTTAATGTTCTGTATTAAGCTAAGAGGCACACAAATTAAAATACCCCCATCAATGGGCTCAGCTCAGTATTCCCTGCTCGCTCCCACCAAAACATTCGCAAACCTCAGCAGAGAATTTTCCTGAAATCAGCTAATAATATTTTGGACCCTGAAAATGAGCCCTTAAATCTCTAAAGTTGATTTTTCTACCAAACCACAAAACTGTCTTTCTATCCTTCTGCTAAGAATCCTCTCTGTCCATGTACTTTACCTCTTACATATGACAAGATGTAACTCAATTAAAGCTAAAGAATGAAAATATCACAGTTTAGGGCAAAGCAAAAAATTTAATTTTTTTTTTTTTCAATTAAGTCTTTGATAAAGACACTCAAATAAAGCCAATGGGAAGTGCATATATTTCAAGTGAAATAGGAGGCTCAAATTGGAAGCCCATGGAAACACTTGAAAAGCAGCTGGTCATAGCCATAAAACAAACAGTGAAAAACACTTTCAGGCAAAGCAGCAAGCCTGGAGACAGTGGATCTGCTGCATGAACAGGAACTGAAAGGAATCACTGTGTAAAAAAGTGGCATTGTAGAATAGTTAAATGACAAGTCTATAAAGCTTGACCCAAAAAATATTTGAAAAAAATAAATACCTCAAAAGCTAATGGTCCATAATGCTTGATGCCAACAGGATGAAATCAAGTAAAGGGATGAAACAAGGGTCAATGACAAATTACTGTATGGTATTAATTTTAGGAAAATAAAGACAAGGAGGATTTAGCCACACTAGAAGATCGTGTACTGATTAAGGGTAAATTGGTAACTGCAGGAGCTTGGAAGTTAACAGCACTGAATAATAATGAACTTCAAAAGTAAGCAGCCTACCTTCTCACAAGGTATGCTATTTATTTTTAAATATCAGGGGGAGATTGAGAGGGTAAAAATGTAGCTGTCTTAAAAAGTAAGACAAGCAAAGTCTGCATCAATATAACTGACAAGCAGAGCACTTGAAGGATGCATATTCATCAAACACCAAAACAATGCTATGAGAGGGTCAAACATCTTTAATCTCCAATTTACTGTATGAAGTGAAGAAGCATTCAATTGGAACATGCTGAGATCCCATTCCACATACTCTAACACATTGGATGCCAGTGGAATTAGCTATTGAATTTCACTTAGAAAAATATAATGCGTGCTTAAAATTCCACAATAGCTACATTTACATCCTAATCTTTTTTTTTTAACCTAAGATGAACTTCTGCTTGAGGACTCTAGAAAATGAATCTTAATGACTTTATGATTTTGACCACAGTTAAGATTATTTGGCAATACCACTCCTTTCATGGGACGAGGAGAAGGGAGGGTTATCAGAAGCCACACTTTTATCCTAAGATTTTTCTGGTTTTAGCCTGTATTTTGTGTGTGTCTAGAACAATGTTTTCATGTGTTTATCGAAACAATGCAGCACTTCCTTTCATTGTAGAAACTGATAGTATTTCCTGTGCTTTGAGTCTCCCATCTGTAACAGTGTGTGCAGTAGTGCTTTCTGCCTAAAGGCTAGATTCAGGGAAGTACTTCTACCTGATTTGTAAGGATTTCACTAGACAAGAGGGTGGAGGTTACACTCAGGCCAGGTTTGGGCCTGAACGTGTTTAACTTGATCCTCAGTGTGCCTTTGGCCCCAGCTGGCACCTCCCAGCCAGCCCTGCACGCAGGGGAGGTGACACTCCTGGGCAGAGCCAGCTCCCAGCCTGCCTGGTTTGGCTCTAAGGAAGTCTATCCATGTGCAATGCCAGGCTCACCCCACTTGCTTTACAAGTCAGATCCCTATCCTCATGTACTGCATTTTTACCCAGTAACTGTTTAACAGCAAGCACAGACCCAGTGCAGAAACATGAAAGCTGAAAGGAAAAGCTTTCTGTGCTACAGACCGTGCTACTTCTGGTGCCCTTTCTCACCTGTGGAATAAGGCTTGAATTCCCCTCTGCATCATGGCAGAGCTTCAGCTGGAGTGTGAGAGTAACAGGAGTGGAAAGACCGTGAACTTAGGCTCTCCATTTCCTGGGAGAGAGCTCTGGTTTTAGCAGATGAAACAATGGTAGTGTTGTAGTCAGGATAAATTAAGGGTACAAGCAAAACTTGCAGGAAAAGTTATTATCTTTCTAAGGCTAAATGAGGCAGTGACACCAAAAACCCACTGTGTTTAGGTCTGGAGGTTTGTTGGTAGGCAGGATAAGCATTAGTACTGATACCACTGCTTTCCAGTGGGCTACAAATTGGTATGGAGGGCTGTCAGAGTATCCCCAAAGGCAAGGCTAGGAGGTGAGACAGATCAGCCCCAAATCATAATTCCATTCCCCCTTCCAAATCATTATACATGATCATCCCTAATCACCTCCAGGCCAGTGAGGAGCATGCATTAAGCCCACTCATGCAGACTGTGTTAAGTATGATTACACATTACACTGCAAGGTTACATGAGATATATACAGATCGATGCATGGCAGAGCTCCACATCAAGGCACAAACATTCTTTTGACAGTTGCAAGGATTTTTTTTTTTTTTTTTTTTTTTTTTACTTTTCGCATGTTTGAGGTAAGGGTAATTTAAATATAGTTGCTTAACACCAGGGCATGCTATCCTAACAGGCCTGGGGAAATACAGCACTGTCCAAAGAATTCTCTCCAGCCCATCAGCCCATCATTAAGGTAACAAGGTACACTTTGACTTGGCCAAAACCTGTTTGTCTGGGAGCTGGGAAGATGAGTCTGTATTGAGGGAAGTTGTTGCATGCTCAGCCTTACCCAGGAAGACTCTATGTGTGGAGAACAGCCCTGAGCTCCAGGCAGCTCAGGCCCCTGTCACTGCTGCCTTTGGGGCAGTCTGCTCTCGTCCCTCAGGTTGTGGAGAGCAGCCCTGAGCTCCAGGCAGCTCAGGCCCCTGTCACTGCTGCCTTTGGGGCAGTCTGCTCTTGTCACTCAGGTTGTGGAGAGCAGCCCTGAGCTCCAGGAAGCTCAGCACCCTGTCACTGCTGCCTTTGGGGCAGTCTGCTCTTGTCACTCAGGTTGTGGAGAGCAGCCCTGAGCTCCAGGCAGCTCAGGCCCCTGTCACTGCTGCCTTTGGGGCAGGTTGCTCTCATCACTCAGGTCCCAGTGTGTACCCAGAGGTGCAGAACCCACCCGTTAGAAAGGAGGAGAGAGGCAGAAACAACTGACACAACCTGCAAAGTTTTGCACAACCTGAGCATGGGTTTTCAGGAAAGCTTTCTTTTATTCATATTGTTATACTTCTTATAAGTTCATTACTGAATTTAGTGGTTAGATTTTATTTTTTGATATGAACAATAACTTATTTCTTAGCCAGTCTCTCTTGCAGCCAATAACTATTGTCTCTTTTGTAAACTGCAGCCCCTCTTGTTGCCAGTAATATGTGATTTGGGGGAATGATTTAAATGACAAAATGCTAACTTTCAACAACAAAAGAAATGACACAATACAAACTAAGCTTTAATAACTGAAAAGATCTTTAATTAAAATTGCTTTCCATTCAGGGGCTAGAGTTTTCTTTAACCAGCTGCCCTATGAAAGTTATTACCTAAAGTTTTCATTTTCCCAGTACACAGCTGCAGAAAAGATTTTATTCTAGTGAATGAAGGGCTGAACAACAGCAAGGACAAAGCTCACTTAAACTAACAATGGAGCCGTGGCAAAAGTCATAACCTTCTGCTGTCTTAGGGGAAGCACACTTTCTGAATATAATTTCTCTGATTATGCCTAGTATGCAAAATGCAGTTTTATAGCTGCAGCTCAAATAGATTTCACTATTGCCACTGAATACTAATCACTGATGCAAAAAACGTACAGCTCCCTCAAGGCATTTCAAAAATCTTGATTATTTAATCAGTGCTCTTGATTTATAAGGCGAGCTGGTTGATGACTACCAAAATGTGACACATTGGACACTATCCAGATGGAATGTCAGTTTTCATTTGAGGTTAAAGAGGTAAAACTCTACAAGAGAGGTTTTCCAGTACCCTGGACCAGAGCTAGAGTTATATCAGATGATAAATAAAACCTGGCAGTTTGGCTTGCACATAATATTAAAACAGAAACTTCACTGAATTGTCAGTTGTAAAATGAAGTAATCAAGTTTCTTTCTAACTATTCTCCATTTCCACTATGGACTTTTTATTTATTTCATATCTTCCATATTAAAGTCCTCTTACATTTTTAAAGAACACCACTTTACCTTTTTACAAATATATAAGTGGTGAGTGCTGTCTTTTCATAAGCACTAATTTCCCAACCAGATGGATGCAAAATTTGAACAGTTCAGTTTCTTTTCCCTATAACCACATATATAAATATATGAATTTGAAAATATTTTTGTATCTACATCTATTAGATGGCTTAGGTATAAGCCAAAACTTAGGCTTAGGTGTATATATATAACAATAATTTAAACTTCTGCCTTAAAATGCAAAAATTTTTTAAGAAGCTGGTGCATAAATTACATTAATTTTTGAACAGGTTTACTTCTGAGTTGCTTGGGCTTTGACAGTCTCATGCCCATCTTTAATTGTCATCAATGGTTTTCTGTTAAAGAAGGATTCCATATGACATTTACAATGGTTTTTGTATTAAGATTTCAAGGAGCAGAATGACTTCAGATTGACACAGCAAAGAATTAAATTCTTTACAACCTCATTCCAGGCCTGGCCCCTAGGAGTGAGCATCACTTTGGGCACATGATTACATAGATATAGAGTCCAAATGTTTCAAACTCATCTCAAAGGTGTGGTCCTTGCTAGAAGCAGTGACCAACGCTTATATTCCAAGCAAAACCACAACTTCAGAGAATTATTTTACCCAAATCCGTGTTGGTGCTGCAGGTGGGCAGTGGCAGGGGAGCACACGGAGGTGACAGGGGAGCACATGGAGGTGGCAATGGAGCACATGGAGGTGGCAATGGAGCACATGGAGGTGGCAGGGGAGCACACAGAGGTGGCAGGGGAGCATGCAGAGGTGGCAGGGGAGCACATGGAGGTGGCAGAGGAGCACATGGAGGTGGCAATGGAGCACATGGAGGTGGCAGGGGAGCACATGGAGGTGGCAGAGGAGCACATGGAGGTGGCAATGGAGCACATGGAGGTGGCAGGGGAGCACACAGAGGTGGCAGGGGAGCATGCAGAGGTGGCAGGGGAGCACATGGAGGTGGCAGGGGAGCACATGGAGGTGGCAATGGAGCACATGGAGGTGGCAGGGGAGCACATGGAGGTGCCAATGGAGCACATGGAGGTGGCAGGGGAGCACATGGAGGTGCCAGGGGAGCACATGGAGGTGGCAGGGGAGCACATGGAGGTGGCAGTGGAGCACATGGAGGTGCCAGGGGAGCACATGGAGGTGGCAGGGGAGCACATGGAGGTGCCAGGGGAGCACATGGAGGTGACAGGGGAGCACATGGAGGTGCCAGGGGAGCACATGGAGGTGACAGGGGAGCACATGGAGGTGTGTGTCGGGGAGTCAGCCTGTGCTCTGCCCCAGCCTGGGCTCTGCACCAGCCTGTGCTGAGTGTCCTGGCTGGTATTTCTATCCGAGCTATCAGTGATAAAGCCAATAATGAACACAGATAACCATGGCCATGGCCTGGTCAGCCTACCAACTCAGCAGCACTGTCTTGCACCGACATACACAGATAACCCCAGGGAAGGCTGACTTGGAGGTTAAAAGCATCCTCACATCCCAGTGCAATCCTCTCAAGCCTTCTAAACCCAAGTGATCAAAATTATAATCAAAACGTGGTGATTTGGTGGAAAGTTTAACTATAAATAAGCATTAAAAGTATGAAAAGCCATCACAGTAACACACTAACAAGCTACTAATACTCATAAAACATTGTTTTCATTCCTTATTTTAAAAAGTTTTCTAGAAAATCCGTCTGTCTGGATTCCAATGGCACAACAAAAGGAATCACAGGAGCGTGTATGCCTCCCCACCATACCCCCCAGTGCAGGCAGACGTGCGTGGCAGCTCTGCCCACGTCAGCAGCTCCCTGTGCCAAGCTGCTCCCCCAGCCCTAACAGTGACACTGTCACCTCCACACAGGCCTCACATCCAGGTTTTGGCAAAACTGCAGATTTGTATCCTGTTACGAAGCCAAAACATTTTAATAACTGCAAGAGTTCACTTATAAAATCTGTGTAGTTTGGGTTAGTGCCCTTTACAATTCTTTCTCTGTACACGTAGGTTTTTATAATCTGAAACTTCTTGCAAGAATATCTCACTTGACTGGACTTGTGGGTAAGAGAGTCATGGGGCAGTTCATATAGCTACATTATTCCATTTTCTGTCAGGAATCCAAAAAATCTGCTTGAAACACAGATGGCTATTTCCCTGTCATCATCCACCTCCTCCGCTGATCTCCTCACCATTTCAACCACATTCTCTGTGTCAGTATCCCTGAGTTGGGAAGCTTTTGCACCTTCTTTTTTCAGGGAAGAGCTGCAAGCTGCTAAGTGAGGGTGTTTTGATGGTGGATGAGGCAGTCCTGCTGCAGACAGCACTGCTGGGTGACTGCCTCAGGCTCGGGGTACTGCAGGCACAATGTCATAAATATATCACAGGTACTCCCAGGCCCTGTGCCATGAGTACAGCAGGACAAAAATAGCTTGCAGGGATTATGTCCCCACGTTCCAGTCTTAGATGGCAGCAGCCACACAGCAGGAAAAACACTGGAGCCAGGACCTGCCTATGCAGGTTAGTGGCTGCGCTGCAGGGGAGGCTGCTGGGCAAATCACAACCCCAAAAGAGATGGGAATTTCTGTTTACACAAAGCAAATGACACTGTTGCTCCTCCAGTCTTGTCCTTCCCCACATAGCCTCACTGCAAACAACCCTGTCAAGGATCAAAAAGCCATTTCATAAAAGGCTCCATAGGTTTTGAACCTAGAAAAGGGCATAAAGAATATTCTGCTACTGCCATGCCTTTCTGTTTCTGCTGTTTAAGTTGGGGCAAAATTTCAATTCTCCTTTGCTGGATCCAGCTATGCCAGGTCTGGATACATCTGGACCATGAATGGACAGTCCCTCTGCTACACCTCTGGTCTAAAGCCACCAGCATGTCAGCTGCCACCAACCTCTCTACATCCTGGTACAGTCACACATTTACAATCAGCTATTTACTCTTAACCCTTCTTCTTCCATCTTCATCCCTATATGTACCTCTCCCACCTTCTCAAATTGTGGTTTTTTGGAGGTTTTTTTAATAAAAAACCCCTAGAATAGACTTGGCAAACCATCTCAATAATTATCTAGTGGATAGGGTTTGTGGCTAACAGAACAGCACAGAAAATTATCTGAAGAATTGCATCTGACACCAGCAGAAGGCTATAGATTCATTAGGTCAGGGCAGAGAGATGATGTATTTCAAGAAATTTTGGACTACTATTTTTAATGTGTGGGTGAGTTTACAGGGAAACTGAAAATCTCATTATTCTTAAGTGTTGTTAAACCAAAAAACAATGCAAAAATCTGTATTTAAAAAAGAACTTTCCTGTTTCTTTGCTGCACCCTGCACCTGAAACAAGAACTTGGGGTTTTTTTCCAGTTGATAATGCAACTGTGGGAGGAAACATCACACAGACTTTCTGTTCTTCACAGAAGTCAGGTTTAAATACATGCTCAGCATTTCTGAGTCTGAACAAAGAACTTTTTACAGAAGTAAAAAGCAATATCCTCACATTGCCTCACAAAAGTCTGCTTCACAAAAAGAACCAACAATACATCAGTACAGATAAAAGTTGTACCTGAAAACATTATACACACATAGGATTTTTAGTGCAAACACTAATAAATTCCTATTTTCAACAGTTATGTTGATTCCAATTTGTGTCCCACATGTAGAGGTATCCTATTTGAATACAGGTAGTAGGAAAAAAGACTATTCCTTTCCAGAATTTATAAATGCACCATATATCATTAAAATAGAAAGTAGCAATAAATTGGCTTTATTAGTGGGAAAGTTACAATTTTTTTAGGATAGTAAAAGGGCAATAACATTTCAATAACTGGGAAATTTGAATGTTTCTGAAAATATACTGCAATATAGGTATTAAAAGTAGGGAGAGATAATCTATCTCCTTCCAGACAGATTATTCTGATTTTCAAGGACAGAGAAGTGAGACTTTATTCTTTCAGTTTACACACACACACACCTTTGTCAGAACTAATACCCCATTTCAAAGGCAAGAAGTTTCATGGTACTGAATTATGTGGCCTCTAACATGTCATGATGATTGAATTTATATGAACTTATATATTTGGGCATCAAAAGCCCTTTATTTTTTCTTAATTAGAAACATAGATTCAGTGCAACTTGCCGAGAAAATAAATGAAATGCATATACATCACCTCTGAGCAACAGCCCTGATTGAATGGGGCTGTTTAAATCTCTGTGGTTGGCAGTGTTCATCAGTGAATTTGTTTACAAAGTGGAAAGAATGAGATGCTGTCAAAGAATGAAAAATCAAAGCTAGATTTCTTGGGAAGGAGACATCAGTCTTTTTCTATTTGTAAATGCTGACGAGCAGAGTTTAAGGAGGGCTAATGTCATCCATTCATCTTAATTAAAGAGTTAATTGCTTGTGTATCCTGATTTGGTTAGCTGATCTTAGTAACATGAAAAGCGTTTGGTTCCATGTATTTTATTGACTGCTGTAATGACATCATCAGTACGACCCAGGATTTATTCCTGCCTCAGCCTAAACTCATAATTTTAATAGCCTCCTGCTTTCAAGAGGGAAGGAGTTCTTTAGCATGGTACAGAATACCGAGAGGGCTGCCCAGACCCTGTTAAAATGTCTCAGTTCAGCTGTCATTGAAGTATTACTTCAAAGTCTAGAGTCACAAAGATAAGTAGAAAGTAATTTTAAAGACTAGTTCTCAGCAAATGAATATATGGAAATAGCATAAACCATCTAAAAATTGCATATCAAATATAAGCAAGAGACTTATTATTATGCAATTTTTCCCATCTGTAGTCATAGTCAAGAAAGCACTGACACAGAAACAGACAGGTGAGGTTCACAGCATATTCTAGGGATTAAACACCAAATTGGTTCAGTCCTGTGTTTTACAAAACAAAGAGAAGAAACTCAGATCTAAAGAAAGACCAGTTAACCAAGAAAGTCTCCGAGGTTTTTCTCTACAATGTCTTTAACATTTTCTGCAATTCTTGATGTTATTTCTTAAAGGTTCTTCACAAGAATCAAATTAAATTTTACACAAGGGGAAAATGGACAGTACTAGTGCTTTTTGATTGATCAACTATGTGGTACTTAAAAATTAAATACAAGAATCCATTACAAAACATAATACATTGTATTCACTTGTCCTGGTAATGAGTCTTCAAAACTGATCTATTCATGTTCTGCTGCTTCCAAGGATCAATTTTTGTTGCTAATAACACCCATAACTTACACAGAGGGTGGAATAGCCTCTAAGAAGCACCACACACCAAACATAACTCACTGTAACACAGGCACGCTTGCTGTGAGCACACACTTGGTTTGAGAACAGTCTCGGGGTAGCCCCAGTGCACTCTCCTGAAATGTCTAGAAGGCACTAAGAATACTGTGATAAGGTGCTACAGCTCATCTAGTTTTATGTGCTTCACACTGGACTTCACTTTGAGGGGTTTTGTTGCAGTTTAAGCTTTTCAGATGACTGGTTCAGAGACCAGAACTGGCTCTTGTGCTTTCTCTGACAGACAGGAGACTTTAATACTGATGACCATGTTTTCTCAGAAGTCTTTATGTAAAATATGATTAAAAAATATGTAATAACCTCTGTACCATAGGAACAAAAAAATAATTTCCCCTCTCATGGAATAGCATCAGGCAAGTGCAGGACACAGAAGTGAGTATGGTGCAGTGGGCTTATGTTACCAAAACAAGGTAGCCAGCCCCAGAAGAGGAACCAGAGGTTTGGGGTGCACAGGATCATGCTTCAGGAGCTGCTCTCCTTTAGGGTGTCCAGCTCGATGCCATGTGGCTCAGGGACACTCCTCCAGCCAGCCCATGCACCTCTGCACAGGACTGTGTCATGGATAAAGGGAGCAGCACTGAGGAGCAGCAGATTTCGTTGTCTGTCTAATCCACGCTGGATGGGTGACCTTTAACAAGTGGTTTCAGCTCACTCTGTCCCAAGCCCCAAACCACCTGTATCTCCTCTCAGAGATACTTGGAGATTCATTCATAATGAGATGCTGGCTGTGAGTTAAGCAGTGCTGCTGTTTCTGAACAATTCCTTGCTGGAAAAGGCAGCACAAACAATGTATGGGGTTACAAACAGAGGAGAGGACAACAACTGAGGCTGGATGAGACCTGAGGGTCTGTCCCAGCCCTGAGCTCAACACAGGGGTTGTTCCAGTGTAGAAATCATGCAGGGATGAACACCACACTGCCTCCCTAGGAAACCTGCTCCAGTGCTGAACTGCCTCAGAGCGAGGATTTTTTCTTCATGTCAAGGCTCCTGGATATGGAGAAGGTGGCCACGACAGCAGAATTTCTCACGAGAGTTTAGATGTTACTCATCATCTTTCACAGGTCAGCTCCAATTATAAAAATCTTTTTAAATTAAAGATTGTTCCAGGTTTATTTACACTCCAAGAAAACTACTCATTCAACCTTTCTTCATATACTTCAGTCTGTTTAGTGCAGAATCCCTAAGAAGAATGACAAGAATAAAACTAATAAATGCTCTCTGTGGAGCAGCATTACAGAATCCCTTTTACATCAGCCTGGGCCCGGTGGCTGTCTGACAGTGCTGTACACAGGCAGCTGTAGCCCTGCCAGGAATCCTGAGCTCCTGAGCCACGGACACCCACTCCTGAGCTCAGAGATCTCTGTGCTGCACTCCTCCCATGGGTCCTGAGCTCAGAGATCTCTGTGCTGCACTCCTCCCATGGGTCCTGAGCTCAGAGATCTCTGTGCTGCACTCCTCCCATGGGTCACTCTGTGGGGTGCTGCAGTCAGAGACACATGTCAGAGCCTTCAAACCCTCCCAGTGCTCTTCCAAGATATTAAACATACAGCTCAGTGGCCTTGGAAATACTTTTAAGATACTGTAACTTTTTTATTGATTTGAAGTCTCTTCTGTTGTCGCCAGTTTCTTTGTTTTCTCATGCCTATGCATAAACTACAAAGCTATTTCCTAAACACTTAAAGGAAAAACTAAAAATGTCCTTGGACGTAGACTGTGGACTAGGAGTGGTGATTGTCCCTTTTGAAAGCTACTTTACATAACATTGAAATGCAATGTCACTAAGGAGAAAAGTGCAATGTATTGTTGTTCATTGGATAATGCTGAAATAAAATCTCTAGCGGCTTGTGAAGTTGGTAGTTCAGTTGTTTAGCAATACCATCTTTGGATTTATAAAGCTTCTACAATACTTAAAATAACCTAAAAGAAGAAAGTTTAAAAAGTTTTCTCTAACTAGCTAAAACCACCTGCTGTAACTTGAATCAAGTAGAAGTTCCTAAGAACAACCTTCTTTTGAGATAACACATTTTTGAATTACTACACTGTAATTTTTGTACACTGCATCAGGCAATGGCTACTGCAACTTCTTACAACATTACCAGCTTACTAATAAACATGTGCATGAAGTGGAACAGGGCATACAAGTTATAATTCTTTGGCTGTGCCTGGTAACATAACATGGTCTGATACCATCAGAGGAAGAATTGAGGAATAAAACCTTCCAAAAGACTGATGTAAAGCATTGGATATGCTAAAAGAGATGGTGAAAAGAAGCTAGTAAGAAATGGAACAACATTCAGGAGAGAAGCAATAGATCCACAAATGGAAATAAACATAACATGAGAAAATGTTTTATCAACAACGGAGATGTGCATTTCAAAACAAGCAAAAACTGTTTTTGAAGAAAAATCCAGTGTGGTAGGTAGGACTCACTATAATAGACAGAAGTGAACAATGCAAAAAATACGAAAGAAGAGAGACAAAGAAGTCCCACTAAGACCAAGATCAACTTATTCTATGTCCCTGTTAACCCTTTGATGCCAATGCTGGGGAACCGTTTTAGTGATTAAAGATAAAAAATATTTCATGCCTCCAGTCAGCTCCTGGGCCTGCTGTCCAAGCCTGCATCTCTTGATGTATCTCTGGCAGCACCTGCATCTCCTCCCTGGCTGGAAGGCACCACAGCTCCCCTGCCCTGCCCTTCTTCATCCTGCTGCCAGCCCTGCCCAGAGGATGCACAACTCCCTCGTCAGAGAGACACAGAGAATGGGAAACAATGCATTCAAAAGAGGGACACGGAATAGGTAATTACATGTTGTAGTGGTTCAAGGGTAGAAGGTGCAGCTATTACATTAAATCCCAGTTTTCTAAGCTCAGAAACAGCTGCAAAAAAAAATTTAACTCGATTAAGGGAAACCAGCAGGTAAAGCTATGGTTTCTTGTAAAATATACTGCAGTGTTCTTGTGTCTTGGTTCTGAATCATTAACATGGGGAGGATTTTTGCCACTGGCTTTAGCAGAACAGAACTAGCTAGTAATGGACTAAAAGTTTTCTTCTTAGAAATGTCAAAATAATTTTGAATCCTGAGACAGTACATAGTACCATTGGTCTACAGTAAGAGAAGGTGGAGAAATGGAGTTTAAATGGTGCTGGGAAAGCTGAAAACCAACTGGCTAACATGAAAAACTCTACTTAGAAAAAGAGATTTAAGAAAAAAAAAAAAAAGGATTGATGTGTAATGCTACATGAAAACAGAAATGAAATTTTCATGGAATTTACTTTTTGATATTTTGTGAATTTTTCTTTTGTTGGCTGTTTTTCCAGTGAAGCAAAGAAAAGGCAGAAGACTTCCAGACAGAAGGCTTCAGAAACTTTTCACTGAAGAAATATTTATCGTGATTCATACACTTCTAAATGCCTATTTTGATCCTCTTTTTAAAATCATTTTGGTAACCACTGAAAAAGTGTGTATTGTTTTGCTTC
The DNA here is from genome assembly GCA_013400515.1 of Erpornis zantholeuca. NCBI lineage: Eukaryota > Metazoa > Chordata > Aves > Passeriformes > Timaliidae > Erpornis > Erpornis zantholeuca. Next base: position 73,165 of record VZTN01019086.1, on the reverse strand, counting down.
AGTATATAGTAAGCCAAATTCTGTTTACAGCAGAACCAGATTTTCTATTATTTTAGACAGTCATTTTCACAGAAAAACCTTTACATGTCATTACTAATGACATTACAACCCTCTCTAGCTGCCCTCAAGACCTAGCTATTTTATAGCAGACAATATTTGACATCTTAGTTTGCAATCTCAGAAAAACCCAAGAGAACAGAAACTGTCCTGTCAGAAAAAAAGAATGGCTTCAGAAGCTGGTAAATATATCACATTTCTATGGTGACACGATCAAAATTGGAATGTTTGAATCAAGAGTTGCCTGCTTAGTGATTAATTGCAGATGTCAATACCAAGAGGTACCTGCAAGGCAATTAGCACTGTGCTTGCCTAAATGTCACCGCACTGTAAATACAGAATGGAAATAAATAGACAGATTGGCCTGGTGCATGTTGTTTGGATTTGGAACAGGAATCTTGGAAATGCGGTTCCTAACCGAGCCAATTTTTTATTATGTGCTGCTGGTATGCTACAAAAGACTTCTCTCTTTCTTTCTTTCCTGGTATGCTGGGAAGTTAGTGCCACCCAACTCTCAAAACATCTCATGGCAATCCTTACTAACCAAGCCATCATCATGCCGAAGAAACTATACACATTTCTGCAGTTTAGGCTGTAAATTATGAGACTGAGGTAGAATTTTGCTTGCCATTGGAACCCAAATTGGTAAATTTTATGATTTACCAGCTTTACAGTGACTGTTTACTTTGATAACCCTTTTCTGTCCCATCTGCCCCAATTTAGAGTCATGAGAACAACTGAGAAGGGAATCACAACTCCAGGCTGAGAGTTAAGGAGCACACAAATAGAGACTGATATCACTGCTGTGCAAGACTAAACATTTATTACCATTATATCTGTCAGACTGATATTCCATAGTTTAACTTCTATAAAAGGGAAACAATTACACTGACCACACTCCTCCACCCCTTTCGGGGATTCAGTCATGTTTCTTCAGTAGATTAAAATCTGGAAAGTAATTGTTTCTAAAGACTGGGAGGGGGGCTTTTCTTTTCATTGCATAGCCAAGATTTTATTTTTTCCAGTATTTTTCTCCTTTTATCTATAACATATTAGCTGCTGGTGGCCTTTGAAAACCAGAGAATCAGATGATGCTGGCTCTCCTTCCTTCCATCTGCTAGCCTGCATAATAAGAAAACTAATATATATATTAATATATATATTAAATTCTTTTTTTTTAACTAATTAGTACAGATGCAAGAATCTCATGGCCATGAAGGGTTTTGTGACAGAACTTCTCCATTAAAGTAAAGCTCATCTATAAATTTGGAAATCCTTGCCTATAAAGGTCTTTCATTAATAGCACGTGCTAAACAATGATCACTGCTGTACGATGAGAGACAAATTAATGAATCAAACATTACAGATTTCATCACATTCGCTCATTTGCATTTAAGCTGGTTTCCAGCTCTGTCATGCATTTGCTTTTAAACGAGCCCCTGTGGATAGTGCTGCAATGTTTGATTCATTAATTTGTTTCTCAGTGTACAGCAGTGCTCACTGTTCAGTATACGGTGAAATACTTTGAAAATATTTGTTTTAACAACCTATCCTTTATTTTAACAAAGAAATAATAATCCTGAAGAAGGAAATGCTGGCCATTTTGCAACAGAGCCCCTGCCAAATCTCCCAGTTGCTACCCCAGCCCATCGTTAAACCACTGTGATATTATCTGGATTAAATCTTCACAGCTTGCTTTCACAAATTCTACAATTTCATAAAGCTTTGAGCCAGCTCTTTGGGTTGGTATTACGATGCCAAATTCAACTCCTGGGAAGTTAAAGGTGGCTTTAAGCCTTTGCTCTCCAATCCTTGGATCAGTCCCAAGCAGTGACTTAGATCAGCTTCCCGTAAGCTCGGTGACATTCTGCCACCACCATGCCCAGTCCACCAGTTCCTCCACATTACAGCAAGTGGGCTGCTTGGCAAAGCCATCTCTGTGAGAGCTGCAAAACTTTGGAACTGGTTTTTGGTTTTTAACAGCTTGAATTTGGTGACCTTACAGCACACTGAAAGCACCATCTGTTTTAGAAGAAAAGACAAGCGTGTTGCCTGGCTGGTCAGTGCTCAATTCTGGGTGTTTCGGTAATTAGACGGGTGGCTGAGTTCTCAAGATCTTTTCTGAACCTCAAATTTTATGTATTTGACTACAACATTGTCATAGCAATCATTGCTCATGTTCAATTCCAAAGGAAAAGTAGGCATAAAGGCACATTGCAGCCAGGTTTTAGCCACCTACAGAAGGTGGCTCTTCTCACTTTCAGGTGCATTCAACAACACTCTGAATCTCCACTTGCTGGAACACAAGTCCTGTGGTCACCTGTGTTTTCAATGGCAAACCCAGATGAAATTAAATCCAACCTAGTGAAACCACAAAAGGTTTATTTAAGCACAACAGGTTGCTTATGGTGCCTATGAATTTCCATCACTTGTTTTTTTATTCCAGACCACAGGCTAATCTCTGTCAGGTAGAGCTGAGGTGGAGTTTCCTTTGAGGAGGTGCTATGAAAATCAGCATCATTCTAGTTAACTCTGCCTTAGCTCTTCCCAAAACTTGTATTTTCAGTTTTATTTATTCACTAAGGAAAACAGATTCATCAATGTGCAAACAAACATTCTTAAACTGGGAGTATGAAAGAGTTCTGCCATACTTCTCACTGATATCCTTTCCATTTACAGAAAACTCACATATCAATTAAACTCACCTGTTAATTAAAAGCTTGTCTGGAAAATTCCTTGCTAGTTGGAAGCAAAACAAAGTCTAAAAACTATCTGAATGCTGGAGCTTTGAATTTTAATTACTTTCTCCCAGGTTTGTTCGTGATCCCTCAGGTATTGGCTGGGCAACAGCAAGGAACTGGAAAAAAGAAACAAAATTATTTTGTAATTCCTGCTGTGGGGAAGAAAATTTATTGAGAAGGCTTCTAATTTTCTCTTCTTATCTTGTTTAGATTTACTCTTTATTAATGTACTTAATAAGGTAGTATCTGCACAAAAAGGAAAAAAATATTCTGGAAGATTACAGGCAACTACAGTGAACAATTGTCCTCTAGATTTGATATCTTTTTTTTTAATAATACAAGAATTCCTATTGTGTTTGTCTCACAATGGAGAATATAATTATAAATGAGAATAATGCTTATAAATTTGGAATAAAGGCTACAGTTTATCTGAGATCATCGATTATATATATGTATTAAATTTGATGTGCTGTTTATTTTATGTGCATCTAAATAGAAAAGACATTAGCAGTTTTAATAAAAACTTGGGCACTCATATGAATTTGATCCCTCTCTCTAGCTACCCATATAATAATAGGTCAGTTTTGACTGTTTTCTTTCCTTCCTACATTTTTTAGAAAAATTATCTTTTTTAACAGAGCAGAATACTTTATCTAAAGAAAGAGAGTCTGTAAACGTGAAGGCAGGAGATAGCTCTTCTGCTTTTCTTCATTAAAATAATCACCCCCTCCCCCTCCAAAGTCACAATATTTTAATAACTTGAAGTTCCTAGTGCCCCTTTAATAAGGATAAATGCCTGAGATTCTGATTTGGATCAGCAATTTTTCCACTTTGAAAAATTTTGACATTTTACAGAGGAACTTAGAGATTTCATGAGGTTTCTGATGAATCTCTACATGTGAGAAATGTGGCCATCTGAGTCAGGTGAAGATTTACACAATGAGTTCTCAAAGAACTGGGATGAGGACTTTCATTTTTTCTCAAAACACACAGAGCATACATACATCTGTTTAAAAAGTTCACCTAACAGTTAAACTGCTTCTCTTGCAAATTGACTTTCAGGCAACCAGATGACAATAGAAAATGCAATTGAAGTAACTCTGTTCATGCTGAGTAAGTTTTCTTCCTCAACACACTTAAGAGTTTCAAATTGATAGAAAAAAGTCAAAAGGAACATAAATGGTAAACAGTTTATTTACTATGTATACAAGCCAAATCCAGGGTTATTGAGTGAAAATACTAATTTTCAGCAGAAGCTGAACACACGTGAGTGCAACAATTTGAGTCTGGTACAGGTTATAAGACAGTTAAAGAATCAGATGCTGCTTCAAAGTGCATTTAAGGGACTCAGTGCTAAACAGCTCAGATTTCTCTTGCATTAAGTTCACGATGAAGGTTTCCTCATCAAATGAACAAGACTTCATGAACTGTGACTGCACAAGTAATTTTTAGCTATTACACTCAGCTGAGTGCTGCTGGTTTAGCAGTTTATGTTCAGAGACTTTTGCTCACTGTATTCAGCTCAAAATTCTGAATATTGTGCAAGTCAGTAATTTTAGGAGCCTTAAATAAATTAAAATATGGAAGCACACTAGGGGTGGATGAAGAATAAACCATGAGAAATTCAGTCATAGTTTAAGAGAGAAAGGAAGAAAGGAAAGGTGAAAAAATCTGAAAAGCAAGCAGATATCTATCATCCTTTTTTTGTAGCTAAATGTCTTTCAGATGGAGTCAATATATTTTTTACTGCAGTTTTCTGGGGAACAGGCCTTGTAAGCAGAATCCTGTTTACAGCAGAAAATCCTAGGAGTAGACATGATACATTCAGAGACCCAACCTACAATTACTGGGACATTTTGTGGATCTGTGATTTATAAAAGAATGCCCTTGAATACGAAAATTCAAACACCAGCAGGTCTTGTGTAGGTGTGGTGGTGCATCCCAACACCTCCCTTTTAATCAACCTTAAAACCCTCATTTGTGAGAGCAGGCAACTTGTAAATATGACTCAAACATTAATACATATTCTTTCTGGAAGAATAAGAATCTGAAAAAAGGACAATTCTATGTGCAGCCAGACTTCTCCAAAAGGGGACAGAGCTACTACAGTGACTAAGATGATGAAAATACCTTTTAGTGTATTTCACATCCAAACAGCACATCTATTCTTCTCTACATTTTGAAATGTCTCTAAAAGTCAGCTTTTTTAAAGAGCAATGAGAAGTTTCTATTCATTCATTCATGCTTGGTTTTTGTTATTCTTACTTGTTGGTATTCAAAATGAATTCCAATATTTTTTGCATACTACTGTTAATTTCTGCTGCTTGGGGAGTGACTCTCTTCCTTTATAGCAGCTATCAGTGATTACTTCTCAGTAGTTATGAGACAGAATCCTGTCTGAAAATGGCAAACCATAAACACCTGTATGATCCTTGATGATCTGCCAGCGTGTCTGATCCATTTCCAGAGTACACGAGTCTGCTTAATAAATAAACAGTTCCTGTAAAACTTCTCTTTTCTCCCACTGTCTTAATCCTCCATGTTGTTCGAAAAAATCCATATTATATCTCAATCAGGATCTCTTCTCTTTTCTTAAGAGAACATTAGTAGTGTCTTAGGTCTGATACTTATAAATGAAGCAAAACTTTTTGCTAGCAAAGCTTTTGGCAAAATATCTTTCCATGTATTGCACAGTCTGTTATCGTCATGATCAGCACAGATTTTGTACGTCCCCACAGCCTGGTCTCTTCTGAGTGAGAAATTTCACTTCTCCAAATGAAGTGAAGGATAATGCATGGGATTTAGCACAGAAATCATTCGCTCACTGTTGAGTGCTTCTCTGGTTCTCTCCTTGGCAAATATGAAAGAAATACATCTGTCATTGTGCTCAGTAGTACAGACATGTATCGAGTGAGAGATGGACTACAGCTCCCAAAGCATTTTCAAAAAGTTGCCACTAAACTTTATAAATGCTGAAATTAAAAAGAATTAGCCACTGTCACATTGATCTGCATCAACTTCTGAAAGATACCATTACCCAATTCCTTATAAATTAAAAATGGATTTGGGATTTACTGTTATATTAAAATTATTCAAAATTATCTATAAAAATAATATTTAATCTATTTTAGACATACAAAGTGCTAGTTTAATTTCTACATGATCTGCTTTTCTGCATTTCTGTAAGGTGCAGAGGAGGGAAGTACAGGGCTCCTCCCTCAGGACAGACCTGCCTAGGCTTAGTTTGGTGGTAGTACAGCACAGGAGACTCCCCAGCCGATCACAGGTAGTGTGGGATAATTTCCCAGCATATTTCACACCCAAAAGAGTGTGGGATGGCACCAAAAACTGCATTCTCCAGCATTATGCAAGGCAGCTTTGTAAAATCTGACAGTTTTTCCAATCCTACTAATAAGAGGAAAAACAAATTCAGAATATGAGCCCACATTTTAGGCTTGCATGGGAGGTGCCTCTGATTTTGGATAAACACTGCCAGGACTGGAGGCCAGAGCACATTTTTTTCCTAAAGGCATCACGACATTTCAGCAATTTGTGAACCCCCAATTTATACCAAAACATTATGGTGATGCCTTTTGTTAATTTCAAGGATTTACAAATGAGGATGGAATACTTTTTTTGGTAGAAAAGAAAGCACAGATCAATATATCAGGCAAGGACCCGAGCAGAGCAACAATCATACTACAAATGTCAGAGCTGGGCGATTTCCACACAAATAAAGTGAAGCTGCCATGGGCAAGCAGTTCCAGGCTGGCATTCAGAGCAGAGCTGTGAGTGCTGCTCCATCCCCAAGGTCACCCCATGGGGAGCAGGTGCTGCCACACTTGCGAGCCAATGCCACAACTCTGCCTTTACAAACAGGGACTGCCCAGCAACACAAAGCTCAACACCTCAAAGTGACCCCCAGCTCCCTTTTGCAAACTAAACAGCTCAAGTTAGGGACTTTTACTTCACGAGAAAATGCAGAGGCTCTTCTTATCTCTTTAGTTTGCAATGTCCTCTTCCTAGAAGAGAAGGAGGAAATAGGGAAGATGCAATGTTCATATCCCATCATTGGCTAGAGCCCATGGTTTCACATTCACAGCACATCACAGAGCTCTGGCTCTGACCACAGCCTGCCTTGTGGCACACACAGCTGATGCACCGAGAATGGGGAGAAGTGCAACTCTCTGTCTTGCAATTTGAATGTTGTGCCACAAGATGAAATTAAACTTTTTGCAAGGTAGGAAAGCTAGCTATTGCAACAAGCCTGGCTTCCAGTTTTTCACACCAAAGCTGTGGCTTCTTCTTTAAACCAACTCATTAGTAAACCACTTTTGCATCTCATCTACAACTCAAGACTGATAATTCAAAGTCTAATTAACCTCCCATATGTTTGTAGTTCCGTTACCACCTTATTTACCCAGAGTTTGACAGTCTGGCCTTCTGTCCTGTTCACACCACCTATGCACATTATGTCAAATTAAACATCCCATTTTAGCAGGATTCCAATATTCAGTTAGAGTGACAGCCTCTGGAATCTAAAATATTATTCAGCATTTTTGAAATAGTATAGAATCTATCTAATTTAAAAATTAGTGAACCAGCTAAATAATGAATCTGAGTAACAAAACCACACATTTTGAGATTTTTGATGTTTGATAAGAGTAAATGGGAGATTTTCAGGAGGACTAAGGACTCAAGGTGTTTTCCTTCTGGCATGTCCACCCAGATGTTCAAAAGTGGTCAATATTTCATATAATGAGAATATTTGAATGTGTGGTCATTCAGTATTTAAATGATGAACAAACTTCTGGAAAATATTGCCCTGCTGTCTCTAATCATGTGCTGGTGTCTTAGGTTAACAATAATTAGAGATGAAACTCCTGAAATGATAACTGAACACCTTTCACTAGCCCTAAATTCATAAAGATAATAACCTCTCCTCCTCAATGTATTCAGTATTTTCAGTGTGAAACTCTTGTTTCAGCTGCTCTGTAATCTCTTTCTGAGCCACGATGCCATGCAAGGATTGTAATCCTCTGCTGTTGTACAGGGTAACCAGAGTTTTTTGACATTTAAAATATCTAGCGGCATGACAAGGCATTGTATTTGCATATACATAAATTGTGCCAGGGAAACTCGATGAGTGACACACCATCAACAAGCTGCAGCTTTGCCTCTGGCTTTCACATCAAGCATGGCTGCATATAAAAATGTTACAGTGCTGAAGAAAAGCAGCCTGACCGCCACAGCAACTGTTTTATATAAATTCCTCTGAAAAAGAGAATTCATCCTTTAAAAACTACTGCAAAGGAAAAAACTACTTATTGTATTTATTTGAAACCTTCTCGTATTGGCAATCCATTGAGGGAGAAAAAAGTTTCCTTTATGATATGATACTTGGCATCAACTTCTGTGTGAGAATTTTCTTCCCCATCCAAGCCTGACTATCTGCAGAGGTATCTCCTGAGGTTAAAGCAGGCTGTGATGCCTGTGAAAGGTTTGTTATAGCTTCCTATGGCATCCCACCGGTGCCTCTCCCCTCACCTGAAGAAGCAGCTGAACTGTACAACTAAACCTATGGCTAGTGAGGATTAATGTCACAGAAAAGTAAAACATGGATTGGTTTTCATGTGACTGATAGTGCATATATTCCTCAGAATCACAGCAGAGTCCAGAGGGACATTTCATGCAGTTCAAACAAGCAACTCATGCAAACCATCTGCAGCTTAACCACATGACAGACCCAGAGGTGATTTCAGAGTTGCCAGTGAAACAAACTCTGATCCCTCCCAGAGAGACAAATATTGCTGCAAAACAATGCCAAACGTTTCACACCTTGGCGTGAGCCCTGTGAGAGCTGACCAAAAGAAAAGGAGAATAAAGGAACAAAGAAAATAAGAGCTAAAAAAGAAACTAAATTAAACTTTAAAAAAACCCTGAAGCTAGACACTAATGCACGAAGTAAAACCACTCTTTGTTGCGTAACATCCTGCTTTCTCTCCAGCTAGTAGGGTTATGTACTGTACAAGACACTGCACTAAGTGCACAAGCACCAAAATTAGCATTTTTTACTTTCAGCTAAGACAGTTGTGCAATGCAAGATGAAAACTGAATGTGGAAGTAGGTATTAAATTCCTATGATGAAGGTTTTTTATTTTTCTTATGATGTCAATTTTTTTTTTTTAATTGCTGATGGATCCAAACTGGTATGAGAGGGAATACTCATAGTACCCCTTAAGTTGGAAAAGACCTTTAAGATCATCAAGTCCAAATGTTAACCTAGCACTGCCAAGGCCATCACTAAACTGTGTCCCTGTTTGGCTTGACATGACCTGATATGATGCACCACAAGGTGCATCTTCTGAGTTTAAAGAAAGAAAAGATCCCCCAACAGGCTTTGTCAGTTCAGTGACTCATATATTAGACAGACTTGCTTCTGAACCTCTCTTTAGGAATTACTACTTTTTCTCTGGCTGTAAATGCTGATATAGTGAATGGTATCAGGCCTGGAATGTGCCTTTTAACAGCAAACACCTCATCCAACTGCTTTTACTTTGTGAAGATAATTTTTTAGCAAGGCAGTACAATATATTTCCTTCCTTCTTGGAAGTCTCTGTGTTCTCAGTTGCTATTTCAAATTAACCCAGATATGGAGATTAAACAACCATTTGGGAAAAAGTGCTAATCAGAGGGAAATAACACTGTCTAGTGTTTCTCAGCCAGAGTGGCTTTGGTGGGGATTAAGTCTGTAGCACAGAAAACAGAGATGACTCTTAGAAATAAGAAATGAAACCATCTATTTTCTGTGACCTCCTACAATAAACAAGGCTTGAGCACAGCAGCTGTGAGAATCCCTTGCATATGCTGGCTGATGGCAATCCAGGCCTGAGTTGATTTCAGGCCGTCTCCCTTGTGAATGCCTGCAAAGCTGGCTTATTCATTTTGTGGCTGCATTCCAGTGCCAAGGTTTATCTCCCCAGTCTCTCAATCCTCTGTGCACACAGCTCTCCATAGGAAGTCCCAAATAAAATTCATTTCATCAGTGCAGAACTGAGTGCTGAGAGTTGGCTTTTACAAGCACCATCCTCTTCCCACCACTTGCTGGGGGCCTCCTGGAGGGGGACCCTCGCTATTCAAGGGACTGAGTGTTCCTGAAGATGGACAGATCAGACTCAGAAGTCTGAGGACAAGTCTGTGCTGTTAAAATTGCCTTTATAGCCAAAGGAAATAGACTTCACAGTCAAACAGAAATAAAAGGGAAAACAAAAAAAAATCATTTGATCCTCTAGAAGCTGTCACCAATTTTAGGATACAACAGTGATCCCAAATGTCAGAAAGGTGTTTGAATCTGTGATCTCACACCATCAGAGACAGTGGGGGGTCAGGTAACACCTTCTCCAAATTTCAGCCACCCCCAGATAATGCAGAGAGGTCTCTCAGCCTCCCTGCTATGGCCCATGGGGTCTTCCTTATCAGAAAAAGATACCTGCCCCAGTTGAAATTTTTGGTGAGTCCTAGTGTGCCTCAGCCATACTTGGACTGATGCCAGTGGTTAAGATCAGTGTAAGCTCAGCTTACTTAAAAAAAGAAAAAGAATCCCATATTGAATAAGCCAAATGTCTCCTTCCATGGCTTCGTTGATTCCTGTGTTACAGACAAGAAAGGCACCTAGCAGTATTAAGTCAATTTATAGAGTTTTTAGCTTTTATTTTGTAAAACTGTGTTTTTCAAAAGACTATCTGAATAATCAAAGTAGAAATAATGAGACAAATCAGCAAACGCAGTAATTTTTATGTGTAAAGTAGTTTCAAATCAGAAATTGGAGTTATATTTATACTAATGAAAACCTTAACATCCTAACAGACTCCAATTTTTGCATAAAAATGATACATTTTAAATATCTAAAACCTTGATGGGGATTTTATACTCTGTTTATGTTAAACCAAAAAAGTGAACTTAAAGTAATCATGTAAATTGAATGATAATAAGAGTTCTTTTATATTTTTAGACTACTTCAAATGAATAATTTAAAAGGCATCAAGCAAAATATTTTATTAACATAAAGTTAATGGTATATTTTTATAGTATCTGATTTTCAAAAATTTGTACTAAGGCATTATCATAATCAGCTCATGTCAGTAGTATGCCATTTCACATGCTTTTATTTTTCACTAATGTACTCCCTGGCACAGACACCGAGTCTAAACCTTATTCCTGATCTATCACTACTGCCTTTATTAAAATACTTGTAATTTGTTCACTTCTAAACAAATCTAAAATAAAGAGGACCCTGCTCTGTGAATTGAAATTTCTGTTAGGATGAATCCCAAGGACAAATTCAAGGCCCAGCAGTAGCATGTTCCAGCACTCTCAGACAAAGAGAAAGAGAATAAAAAGCCAGTCAGGGTGTGTGACACAAAACTGGTATTATGTTGTGAAACCAAGAAAATTACAGAATGTTAGAGAATTCTTTGCCATTCCCTGGCTAGAAAAAAAAAAACAAAAAAAAAACCACATTACTCAGTGCCAGCTTAAGGACAGGGAAAATAATTTCACAAGCATAACATTTGGGTTCCAATTAAAACACAATCATTTCAAAACAACCACTTACTATGTGGCAGGTGATTCATAAACTTCACAAAACCTACATTTAAAGTTCATTAAAATGCAAAGTCTATATTACTTTTAATTTTTTTTTTTTTTAAAGAATCATTTCATGTAACTTATTCAAGTCTTTTTTTCCAGGTAAATAGGGATGCTCTTTTTATCTCTTCTGTCATCCCAAGTAAAGGACAAATAACACCCTTGTTCTAATCAGACAACTCTCATCAATAATCAGTGTAAAACTGACTTTTTTTTAATGTGTGATTGCACTTTCTAATGCCCACTGGTTTATTATCTATTCCAAAATGATTGTTTATCACAAATTCAGATATAAATATCCCCCCATTTATTGGAATGGAGCATTGCCATTGGCTTTGCTGGGAATAAATAGAGAGAGCTGAAGTCAGCCATGAGCAGAACCAAAGACGAAGCAATTGCAGACTTAGGGCTATGGAAACAAACTTGGCATGTTTAATTACCCTTAGCAAAGGACTCCATACTTTGATAAAATACTGTGTAAAAATGCTGTAACATTTGAGAATAGTTTGAATTAAAAATTCCAATTGATGGTTTGTCAAAATAAACTATAAAAAGGCTATGAGGGTAAATATGCATCCTCATGAGTCTTCTTCAGTACTTTAGTGTCTTAATAATCACCAGTAAACATTTGAAGCCCCAAAAATGTTCAAATGATTAATTTAAAAAAGAAACAAAGCAGAGAGATTTTTGAATGTGTAGTCCTATGAAAGACTTCAAAGATTCCTTGAAAAGAGAACACTTTGTGATGGAAATATTTTTCCTCAGGGGTTTTCTACCACCATTTGAAATTTTCAATGCTTTCCCCAGAATTGTGTGCCCATTCTATTACCATCTTCTCTACAGCAGCAAGAAAATTATTAAAATATGAGAAGATGAAGAAAACCCACAAAGTTACTTGGTCTCACAAGTTCTGAATTAGGGGAATACATGATGTTTTTTTCATTCAACTGAAAAAAATTAACAGTTTGTAAGGACAACATCATAAAATTTAAGGCAATAAACTCTTCTGATACTGTGGGTTGGTTTTGACTGTTTTTCTTTAAATTGTGAATAACACAATATCGATTTTTTTCTTAAATCTTATTTATTAAGCACTCCTAGATGTACACTGGAGTTCCTCTTGGAGTTCCACATTTGTGGAAGTGAAATTTATCCTGTGCAAAGTGTTAGTTCAAAACCTAAACATCTCCTGAGACACCCCACTTAGATTTTGATATCTCAGAGGACTCTGCTCTGCAGAAACTGGTTTCCTAAATATACATCTTGTATTTGTTTATATGTGCACCCTTTTATTGAAAATATGTCTTATGAGACTGTAAAAAATTCAAAAAAACCCCCACAGATATCACTTAGTTCTATCACTTCCTTTACAGAGAATAAAAATGAAAAAAACACTGAATCCTAAAATAATATACAAAAAAAGCCTCAGAACAAACCAAGTCTTGTTCTGATGCTATTTAGATAGTAAACAGAATAGTTAATGGAATTTATTTTTCTTTAAATACTTGAGCTACTAGAACCTATTCCAATTCCAAATCAGATTATACAAAAATTTCCAGTAACTGATAAATGAAAGAAAAATTAAACACAATGGAATATCTATTATTTCTAAAGCTGAGTAGTTTCCTATTATAGTCATGTCAGGATCTTTTTCTTTTTTTTGCTCCAGTAACATTTTACATTAACATCAATTAATCACTAGAAAAAATGACCAAGTGAATTTTTACATTCTCATTTCCTAAAATCTTTAAACCCAGACTACATGGATTTCCAAAATATACTAGTCATAAAAATAAGTCATTCATCTGATACAGGAATAATTAGATAAAGACCTACTCTGTGTGCAGATGCAGAAATCAGATTACATGACCTTTCTGACACAAAGTCACATCTTTAACTCCATCAAACTGATGAACAAAGCACTGAGAGAAGGGGAACCCAGAGAAAGCCTCATCCATGTCCCTCCCCTGCCCTGTGGAGGTTCTGGGGTTAGCTTGTGACACACAGAGCAGAGGAGGTGCTGTGGAGGACTCTGCTGGCTGGGGTAGGTGCTGAGGAAATGAACTGCCAGGAAAAGCTGGTATTCAGTTGTGGAAGAGTGGAGCTCTTTAATATGTTGCAGCAGTGACTAATTGGGAACATTTAAAAATCATGCAGGCAATAAAAACGGAAATAATGTTACACAAAATTTTTTTAGGTATTAAGATGTAAGTGTCACAAATCAAGCTTGCACTCAAAACTACATACAGTGATGATCATGCTGATGGAAAACTTTCATCCATTAATAGGAAATTGCTGAAAATTCAACTCCATAGAGAAATGTATCACTTTGATTTTCCTTCTGAAAAATGTCAATATATTAAAAATTTTAAAGGAGATAGGTTTGCCATGAGGGCTGGTTGAATGGCCAAACCCCAGGCCCCTGTACCTACTTACTATGTCTCTACTTTGTAAAAACATTAATTATTATGAGCACAGCAACATTTTCCTGCAGTTTTATTCTCCTTACATTTCTTATATTGACATCACCTTCATGAAAAATATTTAGATCTAATTCCATTAAAGTGTATGCAAATCAGCTAATGGGAAGTAAAAATCACTAAAGGTATATCTAACTATTGATACATTGTCCTGTTCTTTACACTGCTTTTGAGATTACCTGTTTTATTTATAATAACAACCCCTCCCTGGAAATCAAGGATGTGGAATGTCTCCTTTCAGCTAAGCTGGGAGCCTCTCTAACATTGCCCCTTCTTGCTTAACCAGCTAAAGATAATCTAGGAATTCTAGTTCCTGAAGGACAAAGATAAGAAGTTCAAATAAATAAGCCTGACCTTTTGGCAGTTTGCTGTATTGTCCCCTTTGTCCCCTTCTCCATGAATGGACAACAATCAGGACTGGTGTTGCCTCTGGAAGTTCTGGGAACTGACCACTACCACATAGTACTGGTGAATGTTCCTGAAAATGGTTTTTTAAGACTGGCTCAAGGTTCACCAGCCATAACTGGAAGTAAAGCCTTGATAATCTACAAGGGAAGAATTTTTAAATTATTATGCCCTCTTGCTTATGAAAGGGGTTTAAAGACAGAACTGCGTTTTTCCTTTTTTTCTTTCCTCCTGACAGGACAAGACCCTCACTGGAAGTGATGGTGAAAGACATTCAGTCTGGAGTTGTCTAAGTAATCAGACAAAATGTCATTTTGGGGCGTGGAGATGATCAGATTTTGTAAATCAAGTGGAAGGGCTTATTAGAGAAGAAAGCTCCATGTCAGCTCCCCAGAGGAGAGACATGCAGAGGTGGATGGGAATGGTTCAGTGGCCTTAGTTCTCTACTGTTTAATGCAAGTATGTAGGAAACAGGATCCACAGTTTTCTGTGGCCTCCATGCTGTGGTTATTTTCTGCTGAATAGCACAGAAATAAAAGCTTTTATATGTATTTTTGGAAGTAGAATTCTTACAGGGGTGAAATAACTGTAATCAAGAGCAAGCTGAATATGGAGTGTAGGAGGATAAGAAAGCTTTTCAGGACTAGAGGGTCCTGCAGAAGACAAGAAAGTCTGAAGTAAAGATAATGTTTTAAATGGAGCTTTACAAGAAACTTTCAGATTTATACAAGTGCCTTTGGGGTCAATGTGAGAATACTTCTTGTAGGATGTTTACATGGATATTTCAGGGGTGTTCTCTGCTGTTAGTGGATTTGTACAACCTTCTATGATTGTCTCATTTGAATTAGAAAGCCATGAGCACTCAGGATAATTCTGCATTGCACCTGCACCTACACAGAGAAATAATTCCTTATCACTTAGTGCCAAGATGGAAAAATGTTGGTGGCCCAGACCAAGAATGTGTCATATACTTGAGGAAGTGATTAAAACCATAAAGAATAGCCAGCAGAGAGCCAGTCAGATAGCTAGGATATATCTGAATGCTAAAATTCTCATCTGTTTCCTACCCTTGTCCAAATATGATGATCAGATTCAGAAATTTGGCTTGGTCTCATACAAAAAAAAAAATAATTAAAAAGTAAAAATGATGAAGAAATGGTGAGTATACACATTTATATACTATATAGTAGGTTTTGGACTATTCCTCTATTCCAGCAAACTGTAAACAACTCTTCAAAAATTCTTTGTCCACATTGTCAATACGATTTCTCCTTTTGTTACAAGTACACACATAAATACTCTTTATCTGGTGCGTGCTTACAGCAGTGTGGATGCACCATCCATGCTGAGGAGACTCAACACAACCACACTCATGCAACCTGCTAAGGATTTTATCCTTTGTGTATACAGCATCCTGCCATGACTCAAATTCCTGCCTCTACATTGTTTTTTAAACAATGGCTTTTCTTTTTTCATAGATTGAAATACAATGCTTCAGTCTTATAACAGGAATTAGTTGGGGAATAATAGCAATGCTCACACAAAAGGAGAACAAAGTACTCAGATATTTCCCTGTATGTTTTGTTTTCATCCATCCACACAACCAGAACACAACTCTATGTAAACACACACACACACAAACACTCTCTAGAAGAAATTAGTACAGAATACAAATGCACTGCATTAATACATGAGTTTTGATCACAGTGTCAGCTCTAACTCTTTCTCCTTTGTTCTTCTCTTAACTTTTAAAGTTGAGAATTTTCATTGAGTGATATTTATCTGGACATCAATAGCAATTTCTCTGTTGCCTTATTAGTCAACTCAACAACTATAATCTATACAAAAATAACACTTTATCTCTTGATTATAGTGCCTGGAAGAATTGCAGGGAAAAAAAAAAAAAGGAAGCTGTGGAAACTAAGTAAACTGTTAAAAGTTTAGCAAAAGAACAACTGGTACTGAAATTAACCCAGCCACATCCACCCATTGCAGGAATGGGGATAACTGTGCATACCAACTGCAGTAATGTATGCATGTGGTGAGAGATGCACATCTTGACATGTAATCCAAAAGAGCTACTGGATTGTTTCTTTGCAATTTTCCTTAAAGTTTTGCCCTTTAAACAAACAAACAAAAAAAAAAAAAACTCCAACAAAACAACAACAACAAAATTTTAGAAAGGAAGAAGTTACTACTGGTTAGTCTGCTGGTTATGTTAAAACAATCCTGATGAATCAGATTTCATATATCTTTGCACCCTTTCCTTTTTTTCCCTTAAAGAGTTTTATAGTTAAATTGTAAGATCTCTGGGACATTAATAATCTTTTGTTCTTTGCCTGTATGTACTGAATAATGCAGCATCCTGATTTGTGACTGGGCTCCCAAGTGCTATGATGTAATACAAATAATGAATGAAAGCACTTAATTTTTAATTTGAAATAAAATTGACAAAAGTGATTACTAATTTTAGACTTATCAACCAGAAACAGCTGGGATCTCATTTTAGGAGATCCCAAGCATCTATGCTCTCAGATAATTCAAGTGCAGCTGGAGTGCTCAGATTGAGCACCCAATATCCTCAGCCCCAAAATTAATTGAGGATTTTGAAAATGCTGGCTCAAACATTAGCACATTCCATTGATTATCCTGTTGAGGGGCCTGCTCTTTCTGCATTTGCCATGCAGGGCAAAGGGGCTCTCTTTTCTTGTCTTGTGTTTCAATAATCCCTTTCTCTTTGAAAGGACAGGTGCAAAATAAGTCTCACTTGAGGATGCCCAAAGAATCAAACAACCTATACATCAAAATCTAAATGCATTTCTACCTCTGCCTTATTTTCACCCACTCCATTCTCGGCTCACTTACTGGGCATCTTCCAATAATTCCGTCCAGCAAAGGGAGCTGGGACAAAGCTGCCTTGGATGCTGCTGGAGTTCTTGGATGGTCAACAAAGGGTGCTAATGGACATGGCAGCTGGCTTTCTCCCTCTTGAGGCTAAACATTTTCCCTGCACTAACTCCACACTTGACTGATCCAAAAGCTGACAGCTGTGAGTTTGTCCTGAAACCATGCTGCAGTAACTGCTGCCATTTCACAATATAACTCTACTTTCTCATGTGGATTTAGTGCCAAGTACACAGCAGTTTGTGAGCCACGCAGTACAGAAAAAAGCTGAGAGAAACAAACACATTTCATTTCTGTCTACATTACCAGTACTTTTCCTTCTTTATTCTGAGGCTATGAGCTAAGGAAGAGTAGAAAATGAACCTGAGGCATTTTAAAAGCTATGCCTGAAAAATCTGCTTTTGCATGAATGACAATAGCTAGAATTAGAGACTCTGATGGAGATTTAACTGGATTAGCTGTTAATCTAATATTTTCTATTATTATTCACAGGTGTACTTCCAGTCACTTCCATTTGGAATGAGTAGAGGAGTGTTCAAAGAACAAAAACCTGGGGGATGTCTCTGAAATGATGTGTGTGTATTCAATACCTAGGAGTAACTTAAAACTTAAGGCACTATTTTTCAACTCATGATTCTTGTTCCCACTCTGTGAAACTGGAAGTTATACTTCTACTTTTTCAGGCCAATGAACTAAGAAAAGCAAAATAACTGAAATATGGAACCTGCCAGGAAATTCAGAGACAGCAAACTCAATACATGCTGCATGTACATGTAGTGTAGGACAGCAACAGTTGTCACTTCACAGCACTCCCTTGTATTTCTGTTTCCATTTGATTCTCACAGCCTGACATATGAACAAACACTTAAAAGAAAAATTACCAAATCATTAGTGATTATGTTCCATTAAACCTTTAGAAAACTGGACAGTCCATCTGATTTTTGGCAAGCAAATAAGTGTTTCAGAAGGTAAGGAGCTACAAGAGAATGTTTCATTTTTCTGAGTATTTTGGGAATGTTTGCATGTCTCAGAAAATTCAACAACTTTTAGAAGAAGTCAAACAAACAGCCAAGTTATATTCTATTTGCAGCAATTAAATGGCATATAAAATTTTCAGAAGCTAAAAATTCAGTCCTAAAATAACCACCGGAAATAAATCAGAAATGCTAAGAACTCTCAGGAATTCCAGCACCTTTGGAAGACAAGCTCTTTCTCACTTTTGTGCCCCTGAAAGTCCAAGGTAACTGCAGGTGCCACACGTGACATTTCCAGCTCCTGATCTCAGCAGCCAATTCATTTTGAAAGCTAAAATTATTTTCTCTCAGAAGTTCTTATTATAGCTTATTTGTGAAAAATACCAGCATGAATCGATTCCTTGAAGCCAAAACTCAGGGCTGAAGAAAACACGCACACATTTATCACAACAATATAGTGTTGGAAAAAACAATCTTACTGTAACAAATCTGGAAAAAACAATGAGTACTGGAGAGGTGGAACACAGCCTGCTTCACCAAAGCCAGAAAGATTTCATGCTGCAGGACAGTGCTGTTTCAATTTTTTTCTGTCTTTTTTCTTTTTTCCTTTTAGGAGGACCAAAACTTATTTAAATAATTGTGAATGTTTTCATGCATTTCATACTTACATGCCACATTTTTATTCTTCTAATAATTTGCTTAATATTAGGGAAAGGGTGTTTTTTAGGCTAGAGGAAGATTCCATGGTCTCAGTCCCTGGTACCCAGACTATCAGCAGAAGAGTTAAAGCAGCAACGCTGACTTCTCCACTCTCTCAGTAAAGTTCCTCAGCCTTGAAGATCTCAGCTGCAACAGAAGCTGTTTTTTTCAGCCTCCTCAGCTCAGATGGTCTTTGTACTCCTCTCTGAGGCTGTCAAAGGATGTTAATTATATCTCACTGTAGCCTGAGGCTTGGGGTGCGAGCTCTTGCCTATTAGCAATGAACTTTCACATTGCTGCAAACCTGTGCCAGCTTTAAAACAATGTTGACTAAGTAGAAATCCTCATATTTCTACCTGCCACTGTCACCAAGGTCCCTGAACATTACTACTCTGACTTCATTTTGTCCTAGACTGGGATGAGTGTGGGGAGCATTGCTCTCTCTCTGTGGGAAGGCTGAAGTGAACACTCCGAGCTGCTCCAGCTGGACGAGGGGGTGTGAAGATGGGACAGCAGAGGCTGGTGCTGTTCCTCACTAGAATGACATCTCCACATTCTCTCACTCCTTTTTGATGATATATCCACCCTGACACTGTGAAAATTGTTCTGAATATGAACAAAGAGGGATGAGAGGAGCTTAAAATGTTTCAAGCAATTTCTGCGAAAAGAGATATGTATTGATCACCCAACTTCAGTGCAAGAGCAACCAAGTACTGATACTCCCAGTGACCTCTGGATCAACCTACTTAATTCCACTGATTCCTGAGCAGCCTCTGAAGACTCATCAGCCAAGTCCCTCACTGCTGGCTGCTGTGAATAAAAAAAATCACCCACAAAAAATCACCCTCTCCTCTCAAGAATGTCCCCATTTCCTGACACTATGGAAAAAGGCCCAGGGGGCAGGAAGGGAGGTGGCATTCAGGCCATGTTCATTCTCCCATGTGAGAATCCCAGAACCCATGTGTGGAAGGTCCTTAGAAGGGAAACCCAGGCCTTCAGCTGTCAGCTTTCTGTTCCTTACTTTTTAAAACCCATCTTTTTTCTCAGTAACTTTTCCATCTCTTCTACTCTCTACGTATTTAGGAAGCTGCTCAGGTTCTATTTCTTAACAATGTGTCTTCTAAAAAAGTCATTCCTTAAGTAACCATTCTTACTTACTGGGACTGATTTAAAAGAAAAAAAAAACCAACCCTCTTTTCATCTCCTATTAAATTATCAATATATGCATTCTATACTCCGTTTTGAGTGTAGAATCACAATTTCAAAATAAAAATGAAAATGCAACGTGATGCAATGCTTATTCATCATTCATAACCTTTTTCTGAGAATTGCCAATTGCTTATTACATAAAATTGTATATTTCAAGAACGTGAAATGGGCTAAAGGGAACTTAACATGTTTTTCCCTTTTCCTCCCTTCAGCAACCCAGAGAAAGGGAGAACAATCACAGCAAATATCTAGTTCTTCTGATACATTTTCATGAAGTAGTTTTGCTTGGTGCTTAAAAAGTAACCAACAGTGGGATTTGCTGTGAAGCTGAATTGGGAAATGGATGGTTCTTAAATGCTGAATAAGGTAAAAAAATAATTCTATCATTTCAGATCAAAATAGGGCACAGAATAAGGACAAGATTTTGAATTTAAATGAAAAGTTGTGACTGAAGCTGGTAAAATTATTGGATATATTGTTTGAGAATGTATTCCTTTTTCTGTTCACAACACATTTATAAGCAGATTACTTTTGTGAATCAGATCACAATTAGTGGACCCTGGGTGAGAATATATCTCAGCATCAGAGTTCCTGATGAGTTATTCATTTCACTCTGCATTATTCATGATGTGCAATTGGTCAGCTAAAATCACAGTATCACTTTTGTTCCTGGTGTAGACAAAACACTTTTAAACTGAAGAACAGAAAATATGTCTACTCATGTCAGAATATCTCTGCTTCTAAGTGGTTAGGGCCACTTTTATACAAAGAACAGTCATTCCACAAACAAACCCACAATAAAAATAGCCAATAAAACAACAGAAAAGATCTCTAAATTCAAAGTTTTTAGACCTAGGTCATGGATCAGACAAACAGATCAGACAGACTAATCTAGAAAATAAGCATATTTCTGCTCCATAGGAAAGTAAGCGGGGGGGAGTCACACAAAAATCTGAAATTGAGAAGCAAACATCAGAGGGAGAATCAAGAGGTTTGGATGTGAATGTCCTCGTAATATGGGATAATAAAATGCAGATTGCTAAATGTAGGTAACTGATACATCCTTAATTAGGCTTTCCTCATACCCAGGCAAACATGGATATATAACTCATTGTTCTGCTACTGCAGTTCAGCCTTCTTTAGTGAGGATGTGTGGGTAGCCACACGTTCCTTCTATATTTTTGTGGCACGTATTTGCACCATCACAGAAATATCTTATACTTTGTTTTACCGGTGAAAAATGCCAGTTTAGTACTGAAAAATAAGGCAATATTTAAGCAGATCCATTTCTTCAGCAGTCACTTGAAAATGGATGTTTTTTCACTGTATTGTTAAGACCAGCCTTGGTCAATCAAACACAGTTTCCTTGTTGCTGAGTCTTGATTGCTTCCATGACAACAATGCTATTTTATAGCAAGGGTATCCTCATATATAATTAAGGACGCTATATGCTTGTTTATATTGAATTGAAAAGATAACTTGAAGAACTTATCATGTTCAGTTGTGGGCTCTGAACAGTATTGTTAAATCATAAATATTCAAAGTGAAGGTAGCTTCATGCTCTGTTCTGTAATGGAGCTGTTTACACAACTGCTGTTAAAGCTCCAGACTTTTCCATTTAGAAAGCATTTAAATGATTGCTGTGTTGTTTAGAATCCAAAAGTCATGAACATAAAAAAGTAACCAAAAATAAAATAATAACCCTAAAACAAACAAACAAACCCACCCAACAAAAAACCAAAAAAACAAACAAAAAAAAAGCCCCTAATAGACATGAAAATACAAATACAACACATGCAAAAACCAGTTTTCTGTGCCATGGAATGCACCTAGCACCTCCTAAAGCCTTGCAGAATCCCTTCCAACAGGAGCACAAAGCAGTCTGCACGTGCTGCTTGCAGACCCTGCTGCCAGGAAGGACCTGCACCATGATGTGGGCTCCTACTGAGGCTTCCTCTTGAAGTTTGGTGTCAGTTCTGACTTTGCTGCTTTTGAGATTTTAGTTCGTACCCAGAGTAACAATTGTTTTTGTACTTCAATACTGATGTGACAATATCAAGGACTTTGACACAGAAGAATCTGAAGTTCAAAAGTAAAATCATTTAATGAATGCATAGCACATCCCTTATTCATTATGCTGAATCCAGCCCTGGAGTTGGGCAATGCATACACTAATTCTCTATTAGAAATGTTATTCTACATTCGTCATTTGTAAAATAGCATTAAAAAAAAAATTAAGATGTTTGGCTAAAAAAGCTTCCATACCATTTTGAACTTTCCTAGTATGTTTTTAAAAGCAGGAGATAATCCTTTTTCACAGCTATTGTGTTTTATTCTGTTGAAGGTTGCTGGCTGTAAAACATTGTACCTCCCTTTAAACTTTTCCATATAACTTGATTAGACAGCAGTAATCTCTAATGCTTTCATGTGCAAATTTAAGAGTGACCCGGAACAAGAGTTTCCTTCATCCCCATAGCAACCAGGACGATGGAAGAATGCCACTCACCAGGCAATGCAAGGCAAATTTCATCCCTTTGATGTTAATTAACAAATTGCTTTCAGAAAAGTCAATGCATTTTTCTCCTTTAAATGTTTGTGATAAATTTTTAATATGTCTGAAAATGAAAGAAATACAGAAGCATTGGCTGCTGACAGGGGAGTGTGGACAACTGCTTTGGCACCAGTGCTACAGCAGTGATGACCCCCAGGAAGGCTTTGCTGCAACTGCTCACAAATCACCTTGAGTGAATTTTGGGACTCGGAGTTAGGGACTGATACCTCCAGCTAGTTTTATTTCTGGTGTGCACAGTGTTGGCCCTGCTGTAAGGCAGTTGTCCCTTCATTTTCAGTTATGAGCACAAAAAAAAATAATAGGATAACACACAACAAAAAAGTTAGGATTAGGTTATAAACATATCCTAAATAATTTTAATATACTTAGCATGAAAATCACTTCTCACCTATACACTTTGCTTGCATAGATCTTGTTCTGCTTGTTACCCTTCTTCCTCTTTTCCCCATTGTCCTAATGCTTTACAAAATTATCTGTTTGTACAAATTCCTTTAGGGGTTACTGAATTATTCCTAATTTTGCAGATACGAGAAGGCTTGAAAGTTGGCAGTGACCCAAAACTGACCAAGAAACCCCATCAGAGCTCCTGCTCTGAAGGAATATGCCAATCCACTGGTAAAGATGCTTGGTTCACATTCTCAACCAGAGAACATGTTTTCCCTTATGCCCCTGTTTTTTAGATCTTCCAGGACTGGAAGATCATCTGGGTACAACTTCATCACAGAGGCCATCTGAATAACTCCAGGGGATCTGAGGAGCTCCAGGAGAATTAAGCTCAGCTGAAACAACCACACTACAAACTAATCCTCTACAGGAACTGATTTCATTGTTATGTGGTATGTTCTTACCCGACACTGTTACTTTCACCTCTATCTTATTTTTCCTCAAACAAATGCTTTCTTAAATAAGATTTGAGATCTTGGAGGGGACACTGTAACTCAAGCTACCTTCAGCAAAGAAAGTTCAGACTCTGCTCTGTTCCCACCTGGGCACTGTGGAGAGCAGAACCTGGTGGGGTCACAGGGTGCTCAGGCACTGAGCAAGCTGTGCAGTGCCTGTCTTGGAGGTTTTCAACTCCAGAGCCTGGGCTGGCCTTAGAGGTGCCCCTGCTACCACCAGGTGGTTTGGACTTGCAACCTCCTAAGGTCCCTGCCTGCCCAAAATATCATATGATGCTATTATCAGATATGATGATGTATTAAAAACAAAACCCTACAAGACGCGAGATATAGCAAAAGGTAAATGAACAAGAAGAAAATTTAAGAAGATTTTGATGGCACTCTCTGCCCCAAATTACCTTTAACTTCAGCTGAACTGAAAATAAGGCTCTGATTGGAGACAAAACCACAGGTTTCTAATCCCCAGCAATGACACATTAATCCCAGAAACCTTCCCTTCCCTGAATGTTACAAAATCCTCTGCTGCAGTCTTGTTTTGCACCTCTTCATCAGTCAGGAATTGTGTGAAACTCCACAATGTTTTTCTAACATACACTGCAGTAAAATATTCTTCCTACCCATCACTTTAAAAAAAAATTACAGAAAAAATTCCACTTGTCCTTTATTTGTGTACGATCTCATTTAACAAGCTTGCTATTCAGCACAGCAGGGAAAGTCCATTAGAAGAATGATATCAAGAATCCCACCAGAGGGTAGTGAGAGGCTTCACAGAAGGTAAGAAGTCACCTCCCTACTGCTGCTCTTTGCTTTAAGTATCAAAACCAAACAACTAAACATAAATCTGCATGGCTGTAATCCCAGAGAAGTAAAGGTGATGTGCTGTGTGGTGACTTATGTGTCACCCTAATTCACCCTCACATCAGCCACACTCACCTACATGGAATATAATTTTACAGTTCAAGTCTTTATCTGGGGAATTGCCAGATATTGGCCCATAACTTTCCTTTCAGACAGGGCAGATGGTAGGAGTGGATGATGACAAGTATCCCACCTTTTATAGGAGAGCAGAGTGAAAAAATGGGATCTTTGAAGATGCTTGTGAACCCTTTGTGCCCCATTCAATAGCAAAAGAAACATACAAAGTTTAAGCTAATTAAACAACAAAGTTTAAGCTAAATTACAAAATAATTTTCTAAATCAGAAATCTTAAGACATAGAAAATTCTGAGTTGAAAGAGATTCTGTGTAACCCTCTATCATGAAAAACATTTAGATTTTAATCCAGTATCTGAAATCAAAATCCTCTTTGCATACAGTAATATGAAAAGCACTTCTTTCAACCAGACTTACAGTATTTCCTAAAGGGAATAGGACAGTTTCAAAGACTGAAAATGTGTTGATATCGTGTGCTTAAATTTCTCTCCTAATATTTCCCTTTTTTCAGGTAACTTTTTTTTTTCTTCTTTTTTAATGGAAAAACATGTACAGAACAATTGTATTTTGACCAGACCTTCTGGTCAAACAACTTTAACTGTTTACTACCAGGCAGGTTTTCAGCATTACCCTTCCATACTGATTTACATGTAGGGACCTGCTTTCTAAAAGATTTGTTGTTTCTCAAAAACGTGATGCCACAGGAGAAAGTTGTTTTTCTGAGAAGGTGCCACTCCTATCTTCCAATTAGAGTGGTGCAGGCAGGGGGAGTAATCATGTTTACTTGGAAAAACATGAAAATATGCATATGCAATACAGTAAATAAAATTAAAATAAACATGAGATTTTGAATTCTATTTACTGGAAGTGGCTGGCTTAACTGTGCAACTGCTCAGCCTTGTATGTGAGTCATGCTAATGTATGAATTCATTCAATACAGTATGATTATTTTGCCAAGCAATATATTAGAAAATTCTTACCAGAGCTTCCCAGAGCAGCCAGTCATATAAATTCATATCTTATAATGAAAACAGAAATCAAAATGTAGTCTAATATGGAGTACACAAGGATTGTTCCCAGTATCCTAAATATAAATTAATATCTATAAGCTTTGTATAAATACTTTCTAAATTAATGTACTAAACACAATTATTGTCCGAATTTACTGGAAAAATAACTGGAGTTTGAGAAAAATGCCACTAGATGACTGCTTGAGAGTTCATCTATATATTTCTTATGTTTTTCCTAGATACTTTTGTTACGGGTGCTACAAAGAAAAAAAAGTTAAATTTTGTCTGTATACTGTACAATATGTTACATTTGCTAAAGAAGTCAAGCATTAAGGTGTAATGGTTTCTAAAGGGTGTCCTAGGTTACAATGTAAGATGTGACCAAAAGCACATATTCTATCACCATCTTCATGAGCTGTTGAAACCAGGTGGGACAGTGCTCCCTGCCTCCTCCCTCTGGATTATCTCCTGTTAATGGACTCATCAGTGCCTTGCCCATGACTCAGAGATAACTCTGGGCTATCTCTGTTCATGGCCCATCAGTGCCTTATCTCAGAACTCACCATCCCATTGTGAGAGGCTCCACCCAGAAGGAGGAACCAGGCATTCCATCCTGGATATATACTGAGATTCTGAAGACCACAAGCAGCCTTTCCCACTGGATTNATTAATAAAGAGCTGTTATTCCTATTTCACATATCTTTGCCTGAAAGCTCCTTAATTTCAAAATTATAATAATTCAGAGGGAAGGGTGGGTTGCATCTTCCATTCCAAGGGAGATTCATGCCTTCCTTAGCAGACACCTGTCTTTCAAACCAAGACAAAGGGTCTGCAAGCAATGGGGGCTGTGCCCAACTTGCATATTTAAGGAGACATAGAAGTGGATATTCAGTAAAATATTGGGATACTCTCCATAAACAGCACTGTTGAAATATTGCCTTACTTTTTACAGCGACAGTTTTCTATCTATAAGAAAGAAATTAACCTCAAAATACTTGGAAAATAAGCAAGTGCCTGAAACTACAGCACCATTTGAAGATGGAATCCATTTAAAGGAAAGAATAGACAGATGCAGATGATATATAGATATATAGGTTAGATATAGATATTTGCAGCACACTGCAGTTCACTTCTGTAAGCAGTGAAAGTGCACACCTAACAGAGAGATTGCCACAAAGGCTGAGAGCAAAACTGTCCAAAATAATGAGAAGGCTTCATATTTATTTCAATTTTCATTCTTTGTTATTATGGAAAAAACACAAAAAAACAACAAAAAATCCAAACCACAAAAACAAACCAAAAAATAGAAAATCATTAATATTTATGTCTACTGATGGTATTTCTATTGCTGGTTTATTATGACTACTGGCATACTAAAAAAGATTTGGATAGTAACAGTAGTTTAGTAGTGGTTTAGTGTCATGTAAGGAACTGAGCCAAATTCATGCTGGCAGACAGATTAAGTTAGTAGATTCAAAGATTAGTAAAGATATTTCAGGCCTAAAGAAGGAGGAATTTCCACAAATATTTTGCAATTTTCTGGATTCTGTCATCTTGAAGAGGATAAAAAAAAGAGGGGGGGGAGGCAAATTTTCTCTCAATGAGCAGAAACTCAGTTTAAGTACCGAGAGAGAGAGGATGGCAGCATTGAAATCAGGCAAAGCAGGCTTCCAAGCAAAGAATTTCATTTACACACACACTCTATGAATTGGTTATTCCAAGGGCAGCCCCTCAGACCACACTGCAGAGCAGTGCAGAGTGTCCTGCACTCCCACACTGCTGAGGCAGGAGCTGGTACAGCAAGACAACCCTACAAAAAAGACCAAGGGGTACACCCAGGTTGCACACATACAACTCAATAGAAAATCTCACAGCAGAGTGTTTGAAGAAAGAGATGTATCCCAAACATATAAACAGGCTTCTGAACATCAGTTCTGGCTGACAAAGGAGCCCACATGCAGCCAAGAGGAGAAGAGCCTTCATTTGTGACTGGCAACTGAGCTGGGCAATTTTCTATTTTCCCATTATGTCTCCTATTGAGACTCTATAGTTTACAGCAGAAGGCTGAGGGAAAGAAACTCTGTGTTGACAAAAGAACAAAAACAGAAGAAAAGGAGTTGTGATTTTTCCTGCTTGATGGCTGAGCAATCACTAGGACACCTTTCCCTTATTAAACAACAAAAGGGAAATGTGAATATGTAATGTTTGTTGGTATTTTCTGTGCTTGGCAAGAAGCACTTCGCTTCTGCAACTGTGATGTGAAGAATCTCTTCGTGCTGGATGGCTTCAGTCTATGGGCACCCTGATGAGCACTGAGAAAGGATCACAGAAAGACCTGACATCAGATTGGCTCCCGACAGCACCCTCACTTTACACTGGCATACAAAAAGAGGAAAACAAGGATATGCATGAACAGTATGGGTTTCTTTTCCTGTGCTTGCTATCAAGTAAATTGCTAATATGTTTGCGATATGAAAACATTTCACATGTACATCAGTGCTTCCAAGCACCCAGTTGAGACCATAGCAACAACAGATTTCACTGCATTGCTGCAGGAAAAGACTTTCCTCCTTTGCTTGTTCCAAGTCCTTTTTAAAGCAAAACCAGTGACCACTTATCTATATATCAGCATTCTTGTCTTCTCTCCATGCACACCCTTAGCACACTTGAAAAATACAGCAGGACTTGCTTATTTGTGGCTACATCAGAGAGAGCAGGAGGTGCAAGATCCTTTTCTGTATTTACAAACAATTGAAACACTTTTTAATCTTTATTTCATAACCTTTTAATATATATTTTTCATCTCGTCATAATCCACTGCATTATATCTAAGTCACAGCACAGAATAAAATAAATGTTCTGATGATGAGATGGTGAGATAAAGGCAGCTGCTTGTCATAAAAAAAAAAACAACCTAGACCATAAATATTACTTTTGTGCAATGCCTTCTCTACAGCATTCCCTATCAGTTCTGCCAGGGGTGAACACTCGGTGCCACCTTCACTGCACAAGCTCTAAATGATTCAACAGATAATTACTTATCACAACAGTGCTACAGAAATGTTCTCATGCATCCAGAGACAAAGCAGTTGAGAAAAAAACAAACTCAGTTATTGATATGAGTTGTGCTGACTTGTGTTCAAGCTGAATTATGCAGGCTATTTACATTATTATTTAAAGGATTGATATTTTCCTGTGAATTTTTGACTTCATGTTCCATACACGACAAACCATATTGTATTTAAAAGAAACTGCTATTTAAGTCATCAATAAATACTTGTTTAATATAAAATATGAGGAGCCTACAGGAATAAAATATAATCTTCTGTTAATCATAATCATAACACTGGTCATACAGTTTTCATCAATATGTTCTGTCCAATATTTAATAAATACAATTATGTCCATAAATACACAATTGAGCTCAAAGATGTTCATTAAACATATGTTCATTAAACATTTTCCTTAAAAATTAAAGAAGTCAAAACACCAGAACTACATTAATCCTAAAATTGTGCATTTTTTCCTCAGTGCAATTACTTCATTTTCATTTACAGCCCTGCTTGCTGAGCCTAAACAGCACAACATCATGCCGTGATGCAGATAGCATTGGAAAATACCCCAACATGCTTTAAGTTTTCTTTTTTCATGTTTTTAATATTTTTTCTTTCAGTATTTTATTCTTAATAATCTGACACTGTCAAACTATAGCACATAGACTCTTTGTCAGTGCCACACTGAGTTTAAATAATTTTGCATATTTGTCTATTGAATAATCACAACAACATATATTTAAGCACAATAAGTCAAATATTTTAGAATTTAGCAAAGAACTCTTGTCCTCAGGCAGCCTAATACAAAACTTGTGATAATCTTCCAGTAGCTGAGCCATGATGACATTTTCCTCACAAACCACTTCTCTGCTTTCCTGAGTGTGTAAATGCCTGCCTGCCATGAACTCCAGGTCAATCACAGGTACTTCCCAGGTGCTCAATAACTACATTGTCCTATAGTGATAATATGATTCTAATAACCTTTTTCCAACTTGTATTTAAGGACCTATATTTCTCAGTAATAATGACATTAGCTTACTGAAGCTAAATTTAGAAAAGCGAATAGAAGGATTTTCTTTTTTTGTCATTATTGAAGATAATTTTTAAACAAGAGTTGGATTATTTGACATACCCTATAAAGCTTGTGTTTTTTTTCATGTTTCAGTGTGTTATTGGGATCAAGTGCTATTTATTTGCTCTAAACTGATATAATAAATCAATTTTAGTGGCCAGCAAGGAAACTTCAGCTCATTGGGCACTGTATGTGATTCAGCCAGGCACTCCCTGTGTTGTTTGATAGATTTGATTCTGTTTGAAAGAAAAAGTGCGGCTAGAGATGCTTTTTACACCTCTGCCACTTACAGGTTGTGTATGTTGTAAAATGTCCTTAGGATATCCTCTTTTTACTGTCCTAAATAAATTTTTTAAAAAAAGAAGGAAAAATAAGAAGAGAGAAAAAAGAGAAAAAAAGATTAAACGAGAGTGATGTCAATGCATTACAATGTCAAAGTCCTGTTTCATGTTGGTCAGGATGGCTCATCTCACAGTCTTTCCTCTCTTTGATGTTGGGGAAGTATGATTGTGCTGTAGTCTGTGAAGTCCTTTTCCTCGTCAAGTGTTTTGAATTTATGATAACAAAATGAGGAGGGGCAGCGCTGAGGTTCAAAGACCCAACCAGCAAACAGGAATGCTGCTGTACCACTAAACAAGCTGAGCCTACAGACTGCAGGCAGAGAGCTACACAAGGAATCAGATGGTGGATTTAATTTTAAATGCTAAGTGAAAATCCTCCATTTTAACACTTGGACTTCTAAACAAGTCGTCCTAAAAGAGAAACAACAACCCAAGCCAAAACCCCCATATCTGACTACTTTACATAACCAGCGTTTATAATTACAAAGGTTTTCATTTTCTGCTTTTATTTTAAAGCAGCTTCTTAAAATGTTCTGTCCTCACTGACATGGTTCACTGTCTAGAAAAGTGAACCTATATGTCTAGAAAAGTGAGTCTGTATAAAGTATAAGCATTGACGGGGTTACTAATTTTTTTTAATGCAACAAAACCCATTTAATCCTGCTTTTGAAATAAAGAGCAGAAACAGAACCACACTGAATGTTTGCTACTAATATTTCATGGCAAGAAAGCAGATAGCCCTTATCTTCAGGCCACCCTGCCCTCACTGCCACCCATTTTGTCTCCAGGGAAATTGCTATCTACACTACATGCAACTCAGAGATCTAATATCACATACATGTTGCAGCTATACCAGCCCTCTTGCTTTTACATACTTAAAAAAAAAGGTAGGCACTACTACAGTCACTCCCAAATATTCTGTAATATTAGTCCAAAATGCCGTAGTGCTAGCAGAAATATCAACACACATTAAACAGACTGAACTCAAATCCTGGAATCCTGGAATCCAACTTCGCTGGCAGGACACAAGTGCCCACTGAAGGAGCAATGGAAGTGCCAAATGGCTACAACACAATTTATGGTATTGGCCAAGAGATGAATCCAACGAGAGCAGGTTCTGAGTGAACATGGCCCAGCTCTGTGTCTCAGAGCCTCCTTGCAGGGAGCACAGTTTCTTCCTGCATTGGTGGCAGAATATGCCACAGGCTTTTTCAGCACCTTCAGCAGAGCCATACAAAAAGCCAGGCCACAGGCAGCTTCCTGATGCCATCTCCATGAACCCCACAGCCCTTCTGGCAGCAAGGAAAAAAATCCAGTGACCTCTCCAGCCCTTGGTGCATGCACAGCTCTGGGAGTGCTCCTGGATAGGGACATAAAGATGGATGAATTTGTGAGGTCCTACAAGGCCAGAGCTGAGAATCCTATACCTACCCAAGTCAGAGAAATAAAAAAACATAGAAAAGTTAAGGTTAGAAGGTCACCCTGACACCATCTACCAATTTTTTGTTTAAAAGAGGGGCTAAGTTGCCTTATAGTCAACTTATTTTCCACTAGGACACCCAGATTCCCCTTGGGCACTCTCCTTGCCTTTACCAAGTCAGGTGTAACATTTGCTTTTTCCTGCGATGAAGAACTTTCCACATTCACCACAACTTCTCAAGGAAAGCAAACAGCAGCCTGGCAATGGCATGGCCTCCATACCACGACTGCACCCCACCCATTCCCAAGGCACTGCTCTACAGCCGAAGATCTCTTGTGTCACTCACAGAGAAATTGCAAAGGCTTTGGCAGACACATAACTGTGTTAACATAACGCCTAACCCCAGGTGGGTTCACAAACAGAATGAGAGGCTCTCAGAAATGATTGCTTAGAAGAGGACATGAGACAGAGAAGTCACCAGAGACAGCCTAGAAGAGAGAGTTTAGCCTCCTCTGTTATTTGGACAGGGAGCATCAACTCTCTCACCTACAAGCAGAATCACAACTAGGGAATATGACAATATGTGGCCTCTAAAGGTGGGTGAGATCAAAACAAATAGTCTTGGCCAGCAACTTGGAGGGCAGGAAGGAAGGGGAAGAGCCAAGTGTGATGTAAGTTCTTCCAACTGAAACTATAAAGGCCTGCAGTTATTTACTCTGTACAAATACATATATACACCCATACATACCATATACATACATGGTTACTGGGTATGCTATGTATATTCTATAAACCCAGAATTATTTACATAATCTTTCACAGAAATAGGGTGAAGCAAATTGCACTTCATTCCTCTTGTGCTTTGCTGATCAACTCAGTGATTTGCCCACTGAGTGAGAACCACTCCTGCATGGCAGATTTCATACAGGGGCCCCAGGCAAGAGGAGAGCCTAGAGAAATTCGTCATTCTCCTTTTATTGAGCATGTTCTTTTATTCTGAGGAGGGCCAGCAACACTTTTGAGCTGCTGCTGTGCTCCTGCCATGGCTTGATATGCAGCTGCTTTCGGCTTTGATGGAACATTTTAACAGCCTAAAGGGCCAGAAGAATCATGTGCTCAGTTGCATAAGCTTCCCCCAAAGAAAGGACAGATTTTGATACCTCCTCCACATCATGAAAACTGGAAAGGGTGTAAATAGGTGACTGAACTACCTGGACAGATTTTCCCAGAGGAAATGACCCATGTGTTATTCTGAAAACAAAACTGTACCTGCCCATGGCTGCTGTTTGCTTTCTTGGCCTAAAATGGGGACCTGAACTATCTAGGAGGATGACTATTTGACAAAGAAAACACAGAAATATTCTACTTTCAAAAATAACCTGTTTGCAGAAACAAAAAATGAAAAAAGGAAGGAAAACAACAATAAAATATGTAGTTATAGAAGTCTATTGAAATTTCTGTTTTATCTGCTCTCATCTGAAAAAAAACCCATTATGCATTCCCAACCATGATTTTTTGATCTTTCTCAATGGAAAGGATTATATAACTGTGTACATGTTATTATCAATGACACCACTATGCTATGGAACCACTGACATTTTAAACTTAATTACAGATGGCAGCTTATGAAATAATTATAAAGAAAAGATTGGACAGCAACCACAGTGATTTCATGCTTCCTCTTCATATGTGTTTAGCACAATATTTTCAAGTCCCTCAACTTTAAAAAATAATGTGAATTATCAACCAGATCATCGTGCTGGCCACTGGGAGGCTGACTGGGTGTTGTAGGAAATGAGACCATGTCAGGTTTGGCACTCCAAGCCCAGGTCTCTGCAGAAGGTGTCCCCACAGCCTGCAAGGCTGGCTGGTGGCCATGCAGTGACCACTGCCAAAGTAAGAGCTGAGCAGCACGCCAGCTTCACAGGCTGCTCAGGCAGGGCCATGCACATTGAACAGTGGATTTGCAGAGCACAGAGTATTCCTTCAGGCCTGCAAATATGAATTGAAAAAGTGAAATTTGAGTGTGAGGATCTTATACCTGCCTGATTTCATTCTATGACATTCATTTCCAGCCCCCGTGAAATTCCCTCCCCTCCATGAATCCACTAATTAAATTGCCAGTGGCTTTGATACTGATGCTACCTCACTCTGGGGAGAATTTTGTCTGGCTCTCCAGAGATTATTTTAATGTGTTCCATGTTAAATTGGTAGGCACTTTTTAACCTGTTCCTTCCTGATTCCGTCTCACCTCTCTGTTATTACTAACAGCACATTAAGCCTTTAACTACTATCTTTTTAGTGAAGGGCTAACACAAAATAGCTATTAAGCTTTTCAGCTCTCTACATACCTTTGTTGTCTACTTACATTTCTCTTAAGCAGAGGACTGACAATTCCCTTGGTTATTCCCTGAAGGTTCACATTTTAAAAGCATGCTCTTCCTGCCTTTTACATAGTTTACTAATGGTACCTCTTTTGAGCCTTTACCTTTCTGACTCTTCCTTCAGATTCATCCCCTACATCCAGTCCTCCCACCTGTAATTTTACTCCCTTCTAATGCAGCTGCAGCTATGTTGTTCCAAAACTGCTGAAAAATTTTCTTGGGGCTTCTTGTTCGTGGGATTTTGGGGTGATTTTTTTTTTGTTTCTGTTTTTTAGTGGAGAGAAGAATAAGGAAGGCCGTTCAGGAGGATTTAAGTACACTACAATGATTCTGTGCATCCCTACCCTAAATACAGCTTCTTTCCTTTCTTCCCTGTAGCTGTTGAAGCTCTGTGGTGAAAAGCATTAATTACAAATGTATCCTTCTTTTGTCACTCTCTAAATTGCTTATGATTTTCCAAACTCTGGATGGTTGTTTTTCAACTCCCAGTCACTACTGTTACATGATTTTTTTCAAAGCATGGGATTAAATAATAAATAGCCTAAGGTCAAGGCTGCTGTACACTTTCAGTTTAGTAACTATGCTAAAATTTAGGGTGCTTTTAGGATCAGGAGAGACCTTTTTCCTCCAACATGAGAAGTATTTGGGAACATCTGTACATAAACTTACACACAGCAATATTACAATTTGTACTGCAGACAGAATTTGTGAATTAATCACTAGTTTTTCATTAATGTACTCAGCTCTTCAGTGGGACATTGCACCTTAATTATGTTGCCTGTAGAAATGGGCAACAGAGGCTGATTAACAGCCTCTGCATCATATTATCATATAGAACAATTCAGACTACAAAGAACCTCTGGAAATCATCTGGTTGAGGACCTTCAGTGAAAGCAGGGCCAGCCTCTCGGGTAAATTCAAGTTCAATACAAGGTAACCTGATCCTTCAGGACTTCAAGGTCATGTGTGAATGGAGCACCAATATAAAAGCTGTTCAGCTACCCAAAAAGGCAAGCTGAATAAAGGACTCACTGGTGCTGTCTAATACAATACCGACCTGCTCCCCCTCTGTCAACTCTTTGATAAGCTGGGCAGGTATTAATGTATACACAGAGGCTTTGGGGTTTCTCTCCAGAACATCTATCACGACTTCAGAAGGACAGATTTCAAACACTCTCTCCATGTGCCTGCTATTTCTCAGGGTTTCTGCCACAGCTGTTGAACACGTCCACCCCTCCAACTATAAATATTTCTGATTTTCCTTAAGGAAATGTATGCAATATTTTTGATAATTTATCCACAAGTGTAATTTTTACATTTTGTACCAACTTTAGAATCTTAAGAAAATTGGACAGAGTTCTCTTTATAATCTCTTCCTGTTGAGAAAACCTGTTGTTTCAGAAAAGACAATTCTATTTTTATTTAACTATATTTGTATTACATTCTATATTTTCCAGTGTATTAGGCCACACCTTTTAAAGTTCCCAACTCTAGTTTCATTTCAGAATGCCTGATGTATATAGAGAATAAAAGTATATGCTCAAAGATTATTAAATATATATATATTAAAAATCTCAAGTCTTACAGGAAACAGAAAAGCTGAAGACCAAATCATTTCATAAAGAAGCCACCAGAAAAAAGAAACACCACTCTGGTATAATGGATAATTTTTAGTTAGTTTAAATATGTGATTATGATTTGAACAATATATAGATCAACACTAAAAATTAAGTATATACAATTTAGGCTGATAAAACACAAGAAGAATCACATACCATAGTGTAGTTTAAGAAAATTATTTTCCCCTACATTACACTGATATAAATGAAGAGCGATTCTGTGAAACCAGTGGAGATATGGTGCATGAGAAATGCATCAAGTCCAACATTCTTTAATCTAGTCAGCGTTTCTTCCCCCACCACCAGACTTACCCTGCATTTTCCCCAAACAGAAGGGACAAAACAAAATTATCACCTCTTGGTGATAATGGTGACTAATAACATCCCCATCATACCAATTATTTTAAATGTTTTAATGGAATCCTTCATGAGTCATTACATATAATTAACAGATGAAGAGAAAAAACCTTACAGGCAAAGTGCTGAGAAGAAATACCTGCACAGAGTCACTGCTGAACTTGTTTGACCCAATTGGACATTTCTTATTAAAAGAAAAAAGTCATCCCAGAAAAGCTTGGTAAAGAACCTTCCACGAATCCAGGCAAAGGATCATACAAGGATATAACAAAAAGAAAAGGAAAACAATAGAGAAGCAGAGGTACTTAGAATAAAGCAAGAATGGGTTCAAGTGATGCCTTTTGACTAAATCATGTGCTTGTTCCCTGTTTTGGGAGCTTTGCTGGGTCCTTTGCTGGCCTGCTCACAGCCTCCTTAGCTGAGCTCAAGCAAAGTACAACTAAAAGTGTCCATAATCCAATTAGCAGACAAAAACCAGCACATTTTTTGCAATAAGAATAATGTGAGATTTGTCTTTTTTTGTGCTTTCAGGTCTGCAACATGCAAAACTAGCATAAAAGATTTTGATTGTGCTTACAGGGATGTTAAAGAGCTGGAATCATTGAGTTTAAAACATGGAGACAAATCATCCAATCTTCCCACAGACCACTGGTGACAGCTGTGCTGGTGTGTTGTGTCAGTCCTTTGCTGTACACAGCCAGTTACTGCTATGGCTCACCAGAAAAATCAGATTTTTCTTGCCTCAGTTTTTGTTTTAACAAAAATAACTGTTCTGGGAAGTTGCTACATAAATTCAGGGAATAGCATCTTTCTGGGAACAACACTGAACTAATGTCTTCAGAGTATTAGAGGTATTTGTCATTAGAGATTACATCTTTTGTAGGTGTTGCACAAAGTGTCCATGCAAACACTGCCATAATTAAAAAACATGGCCTCATCTCCTTTGTTTTGCTGCAGAAAATCTCACCTGCTACTCATGCCATCCAGTTAAATCCTGCTGACATATCTCTTACTTTATATTTCTTCTATATTGCCATTTTACTGCTGTTAAATAGAGTACAACTTACCCTCTGCCTTTATTTCAATAGTCTATGGAAGAAAATGGAAAATAGTAAAATATTAAACCTCTAGAAATTTCTTTTCTAAAGCTCTTATAAATTGCTTTAATAATATTACAGAAATATGTCTTGTGGTTTAAAAATTTAAAAATCATTATATTGCTTTCCACAGGTGTTGCAAACATTTCTATAAAACTTACAAATGCATTTTGTCATATTCTACTTGACTAAGAAGTGTTAATTCCTATTGCATTGGAAGAATGAGCTTGTCAGCTGGCATGGCATCCCTTAATGAGACCCTTCCTTGACTTATGGCTCAGCTGCTAGCAGAGCACCAGCAGCCTGTTGAGCTCAGCTGCTGGGCTGCTTCCACACCCCAGACCCTGTGCTTGGGGCTGTGGTACTGCTCTAAACCAAGAGCTGGCACAGAGCAGTTTGAAGCACCTCGCTGCTGACAATTGTACATACTAAGCATACATGCAAAAAGTCTTTTTTGTCTCCTTGGATTGGT
Source organism: Erpornis zantholeuca (assembly GCA_013400515.1). Lineage (NCBI taxonomy): Eukaryota > Metazoa > Chordata > Aves > Passeriformes > Timaliidae > Erpornis > Erpornis zantholeuca. The sequence goes on along the minus strand of VZTN01019086.1, from coordinate 35,822 downwards.
TTGAACTCTGCTCTCAGGAGTGACAGAAAATGAATTAATCTCTCTCTCTCCTATTTGACTTTGTGTCAGTTTCACTGGCCCATTCCTACAGAGGCAGCTTTAAAAGAAACCAATTCACTGGGCCTTTTAAAGGTGTATTCCCATTCTCTGCTCATTTAAGTTACCCCACTTGTGAAAGTGGATTATAAAGAGAAGGAAGAGTGAAAATGAAAACCAAAAGGAGATTAATACAGTGCCTGCCTCTACAGGAGCAGAGCCTTGAAGATTGCACATCCCTATTCCTTGATGTAATGTTATAAGATGCTTTGACCTAATACACCACATTATTTATAAATGATACTGAATATGCACTATGATATATTTGAAAATATGCCTTTAAAGGAACCTCACACATGGGAAGGGCATATAGCCTTTTTGATCAGAGAGAGAGGACATTTGTGTTAAAATAAAAGAGTCTCAAATCTTAGTTGGAGATGTAAAAAAAAATTAGTTCACTTATTAATAAAAGAAGTTCCATTTTCATAAGATTCTTCTTCCAGTATAATCATCAGAATTTTAAAGGTGGCCTGGACCATGTGTTCATGTTTCTGATTAAGTACCCATACTTTTGACAAAGGCAGTTTTCCTTTGTCAGTTTCTCTGAACTTTTGAATTTTCCACATTAGAAAGTCCAATATAAATACAGTAGAACCTTGATATTATCAATTTTAATTCTTAGTGATTTTGAAAACACTTTGCATTATATGATGATTCTCATTCATGAAACTAAAATTATTAAAATGAATAAAGCAATAAATGTAACTTTAGGAGGTTAATAGCATAATAGCAAAGGGAAAGGGAATTCAGAGGAAAAATAATTAAAGCAGTTCTATAAAAATAATACAAATACAAAGCTTCCAGGAGCTTTGCAATATACTGGGAGAGGAAGGAAATAAAGCACTGCCAACAAGTCACAGGTATACAGCTTGACAGAGAGTGAGAATGTTGCCAAGAGGAAGTGATAATGGTTTTGTATCTATAATTCATTCATCTCCAGGGATGCAAGATTACGTAATGCAGTGGCACTGCTGTATCCTGATTCATTAGTGAGTTCTACAGAGTATTTTCTGCGTTCATCAGTTGGGGAAGTGCATGAGACACAGAGCCACTTTGTAAATTACTGCCTCCCTTTCTCCTGACAGTGCTGGATCTCTCAGGATGTGAAGTTCAATCTCATACCAGTGGTAAGACAGGGTGAAAGTCTGAGCCACAGCTCAATCATCATTGCACAGACCAATCAGAAAGACCAGGATTAATCACACTGGTGTTGAAAGAAGGAAAAATGAAAGAATAGATACACTTCCCACCTGATCATTTGTTTGTGGAAACATGAAGGGTGATGGAAGTTTGAAGGAGACACGGATAAAAGTGGCAGTAATAGAAATTGGCACAGATGAAATATGGGACATGGAATAGGGAGGTGAGAATTGGAAGAATTCAGAAGGAACAGCAATTAAACAAGGCAAGAGTGTGAGTGTGTTTGTGAGCATGAACTTGTTAAAGAACAGCGGGCATAGACATGGCAAGTGAAGGAAAAAAGGATGGTGAGAAACCAAAAAAAAGGTCAGTGAAGTAACAGTGTTGCATTGTAATGAAAAGAGAAGAAATAAAAATCAATTGGAGGGGGTGGTGGTACTTCAGAATAGAGAATGAATCCTAAAATTTTAAACATGAATTGGGGATTTTCAACATGAGTGAGAAAAAAGAAAATTAAGTGTGGAGTGGCCAAGAGAAATTAGTGATACCTAATCCAAATTAAAACACACCTTTGATTTCCACTGAGCATAAAGCCTTAGAAGATTTTTTTTTTCCCTATGCGCAGTCTCACATTTTCCAGCTAGAGAAGTGCAAATGTAATTAATCATGCAAACCACTGTGACTTACCTTCCCTTAATTTCAACCACAAGAAAACATGTGGGACATACCAGTACTTCCAAGATGTATCTATATGACTTTTATGCCGCAACAACAACTTTAAAATGCATGATCTCTGGTTTTGAGAGCTGGGTTGGGTCCAGGATGTGCAATCAGGAATGCCTCCTGAAAGAGCTGCTCTTCAGACCCTTGGGGTGGGACTCCAGGAAGAAGATATTTGTGTTGTCCCTGGATTTCCTGCCTTTCAGGACAAACTACAATGGGTCAGAGAGAGCACAATGGACATGTGCTCTTCCTCAGTTTGGCATCATGACTTGACCTCTCACTGAGCTCCCAGTTCACCCAAACCTACAGGTACAGTCATGAGGCTGCATGAGGACACTAAAGAAACCCCATGGTAGGAGGGCTAATGGCCTCAGAAAGCCTTGGGGCAGGCAGGGAGGCCCAGAGGGGGCTCAGGACAGCTGTGCTGGGGTACCATGGCACTGGGGGAGGTGCTGAGCTGAAACCCTTGGTGCCAATTTGTCACTGCAGTGCTGTGCAGAACAGTCAGCAGACAGCACACATTTCACATGCATACATTTGGAAATTACCAAAATCAAAGCAATGCTAATATTTTGATAAGCGAAACAAGTACATGTAGATACTTGAAAGCCTTTATTTTTATTCATTTTATTTTTAACAGTGCCAAGAAAAGTGACTTCCTTCAAGTTCCATGTACTTTTTAGTAACAAATGCTGCTGAAGTGAGACCATGCCACCTACACAAAACAGCAGTCAGTGGCTCTCCCAAGTCTGTGGTAATAAGAGTTACTTGGACATCAGGAAAAAAAAGAAAAAAATCTATTCAGTGCTTTAAAAAAACTAAAACTGGGAATAATTCATTCCAAATACTCTGTTTCTCCCATCCAAGTATGGCAAGCTATGTACGTGTACTCTATAATTCAGAATTTGGAAAAAAGCAATGTATCAACCAAGTACCTCATGAGATGGAGGATCAGATACCAGGTGATGAACACCTCCAAAAAGCATGGAAAGAAAATGCATTGTACAAAACATAAAGAAGATATTTGCACTGTGTTAAGACCAGCCAAAGGTCTGGGAAAGCTCCTTTGCCCATCAATCTGAGACTGCCTTCAAAGTGCTTCCAGCTTTGCTTAATTGCTCTCTTCTTGTAAGTGCTTGAAAGTTTGACAGAGACTGCATTCCTCAGTAATCTGGCCTTTTCCTTTGGTTGGAATAAGTTTTAGGGTGTGGTCAATAAAGGGAAGTTGGGAAGGAATATTTTGCATTGAAATACTGGCACACAATGACACAGAAAAGGATTATTAATTAGTACAAATAACTGACATGAATTCTCAGTGGCAGCACTTTATAGCTGTTTCCATGAAATTGAAATCCTGAAATTTCCCCTCACAGAAAAATAACCTGGTTTGAACAGTGGGCTTGAACCTTGGGGAAAGAAAAAGAAATTCTTTTGGTATTATGTTTTATCATGGACAAAAGGGGAGATACAAAAGACTGAAGTGAAACTTAAGGACAAAGCACTTGGCTCCCTTTCATTCTCATTTATTTAACTGTGGGCATGCAGTTGCTGTCTGTCTGACCCCCTGAATCCTGGGCATATTCACAGCATTCCAGCTTCCCCTTGCCCCTGCCTGTGTCCTGGCCATCACCCAGGCAGGTCCCACCAAACACACACCAGTGCACCCAGTGTTCCTTGTTACACTCCTTGTGAACTGACTCATGAACATCAGGCCTGAAAAGTCCTGCAGAAATATTGTGTTTAAAGCACAGGAGGCTTAGCAGGTGTCACCACCAGGAGTGAGACACTGCTAATTGAGCGCTTCCCAATAACTTATTGATGTTAACCAAGTCTCCCCGAAGAAGGATGTCAGCAGCAACACTGACAGCTCTGTACACAAGAAACAACAAGAGGTAACAGAGCAGCAGAGGTGGGACAAATATTAATGACACTGCTTTTCACTGAACTGCTCTGAATACAAACCATGCACAGCGTTTGTCCAAACACGCAGATGACAAGACGACACCTTAAATTACAAGAAGGAGAATCAAATTTTTCAAATTGCTATGATTTGAAGCATCTGGTTCTATTAAAAATAAGCCAAGCTCAAGGGAAATCCATTACTAACTGTCCATGTATTGGGGTCAATTATAAACTCTCATAGGAAAACTAAGCTATCAGTTTCCCTTTAGACAGAGAGTGTTAGCATAAGAATTCTTAAAGAGTTTTTTGATCAAATATATCCCCTCAGATAAGGGAAAGCTACACAGAACCATTATCTTCATTGACATGATAAGATAATATGCAGTGGTCAAAAATGAACACTTTTTGGAAAGTCCTGTTCTATACAGAAATAGGTCATTAAACAAGCTTTGGTCGTTGAATTGCTAATACTTTAAAATTCATTTCTGACATCTTTTAAATTCATCTATTACAGTATTTTCCTGTGTGTATTTCCAGGATGTGATGAAGCAAGAGCCTGCAGTTTGGATACATGATGGCTGGTGGCATAAAAACAAAAAGCCTCTATGCAAGAGACCCTCTAAGAGCACAGCACTGAAGTACTACACTGGATTTTACAGCTGACACTTTTTTGTTTGTACCTGGATCTATGACTAAGGTATGTTCAAATATGCTCTTTTGTCTCAGAGTAAATGATCTAAATTGCCTTTAACTGAGTTTCTGGAGAACCTGTGGCTGTCACCCTGGGAATTTTGCCCATCTTGGAATGAAGGACAGTTTTTTTAAAGCCACTGCCTTCTTGACTGGTGGGTTCAATTATTTACTGGAAATCCTTATGGATTTGCTGGGTTATTATAATTCTCGGCTGTAGTTCTTTCTTTCAGAGAGTGACAATTCATTGTTTGCCTAGTAAAATTTGCTGCATGCAAGTCCTATGGTTTTACAAAGTCAAGTATCTTTAAGAGTCAATGGATAGAAATGGATAGAATAATCCAAATATCAGAAATGTAAAAAAAATATTTTTAACATCTTTATCATTACTAGTTGCTACATTGTTTTTAAGTGGAATGACTCAATCTTGTCACCCTCTGCATGTTATTTTGGGACCATAGCACTGCCCAGAGTCTTTCCAGAAGTCACTTGTTGGCTTTCATCAGTCTTCACACAAGTAGCAAATCAAAATAACTTTGCAATACCATACAATGGCATTGGTACTCTCCCAGTAACTGCTGGAGCCTGAGTGTCCACCAGCTGCAGTCCAGAAACTGCTCATCACATCTGCCTTTGCAGCCAGTCTGTGTTCTAAGCTGCTGCATTATGTACTCAGTGCAAAGCACTGAGTTACATGGTTATCCTAACCACACATTTGGATTAAAAAGGGTGTTCCCTTGCCATGCTTGGATTACTTCAATTTACCAGTGAATTTACCCAACTTGAGCTTTTGAATATATAACCTGCAAGCTCACAGCCTGCAAGAGCAGGCTGCCTGGAGCTGGTCAAGATGACCATGATTCAACATTTCCAAGTTGTTACTGCACATAATCTCATGCTCTTTTACAACCACATGCTCTGCACCCTGAAATGCAGGCACCGAGACAAAAGCACAGCCGAGGATCATGGAGGGGCTGGAGCTGGGGCTGAGCAGCTGCTCCAGGCTCCTACTGCAGCCCAGTCCCAGCTGAGCCAGGGGACGATGCTGATCCACTTACCATCCTACTTCTGTGTGAGGCAGCATTTCTCACACCTGCTAAATGTCCTCAGCAGCACACTTCATGTTTGGGAAAGAAAGCCATGCTCTGGCACTGCCCTTCTGTGGCTGGAAAGCCCACTTGGCTGCAGCACCTGCCAGGGGCTCCTCAGTGATCCAGGCAGTGAGATGACAGACCTGAGGACTCTATTACTGGCTCTCCTACCTACTGTGGATAGCCAGAAAGGAACATAGAGCTGCTCCCTGTCTGCTAAATAGACTGAGATCTGCCAGTTTTGTCACAAAGAGCAAATCTCTCCTGTTAGGTATAGGGGACCAACAAGAGTAAGGTTTTTAAGCATCAATAGTTACTACTATATTATTTAGGTTTTTTTCTCAGCATAAATTAATACTACTGGTTATACAACCACTTCATCATTTTAGTAAGGCATTAGTGCTGTAGCTGTACTAGCTGTTTTGTTGCTGCTTCAGATTTAATTGTAATTCTGAACTAAATTTTAAAAGCCTTCCATCTGCTAAGAAAACCTGGCATGGGGGTACATCTCATGACACTCTCACCACCCTCTCTCTTTCCCAAAATTCTCATCATCTCCAAATTCTCCCAGCCCTTCGCTCCCTGCATTTACTGTCATACCACAGAAGTGAAGTGTCAGCACACAGGGTTTAGCCATCATTTTCTGAGTTAGTAGCCCTGAAGAACATTTTCTCACATGAAAGCCATGCTGCCTTGTGTCACACGACCACAGCCCCTAACCTCTCATTTCATGGCTATAAGGGCCACATTTAGAAAAGCAAAGCAAGCTAGAGTTGCAAAAATCAGTGTCAAGCAAAGTGTGTGGCTTATCACATCCACTCGTGCCAGCCAGCAAAACCAGCAGCGGCAGCAGCGCAACCTATAATTGATTCATGAGGCTCAGTCTACACAGCAAGAAGGTGTTGCCTAAGCAAACACCAGTCCTACACTCACCAAATGCACTTTTCTCCAGATACGGGAAAATATAGACTGTAACTGAGCCAGTGCTAAGGAAAGAAAAACATTAAATAAGGCTGCAAGCCTGAAAGAGAATTAGGCAGAACTGTAAAGAACACTTGGGAATTCTTTCTTCCACAAAAAACCCCAACGTGTTTATGTCATCTAGACACTAAGTAGATTTCTTTGAGGAAAAACTGTTACTTTATCTGAGTAAACATGTCAGTCAAAAACAACAACCAGCAATTTACAAAAATGATGCTCGATTATTTAACACTGAAAGAGTTACATTCCACAGGGAGAAGTGTTTTTATTTACACACTGTATCTAGAGCAGGTTTAGGCTGAGATGGAGTAACCATAATAAATACTACAGGATCTGCTAATTCAGCAAAAGGCCTGGGACTGCCTTTTAAAGCATGTTTGGCTGGCGTTTCACTCTGTGGCTCATTGCCACATCCAACTCCTCAGCCATGTATCTTCCAAGACGTCTTCTAAAGAGCAAGAGGTTTCCTCAAAGGAAAAGAGAGATTCCCCCTTTTCAGTGGAATAAGGCACATCCTTGGAGTAAGCTAAGCTTTAGCTTTACAGGTCCTTGAGAACTGCTATTTATTTCACAGTGCTCAGCACATCACCTGATTAGGCTTCAAATCATTAAAAATAGCTGCACACAAAAGGAAATGATGGAATTACACATTGCTCCCCTGTTATTGAGGTTTTGATTACTGCAGGCTAATTTTCTCATTGTACTTTCGTGGGGTTTCTCCTAACTTAACATTCTTTTAAGGTAGCCTGTGTTGAGGGAATTATCTTGTTTTTCAAAGCAAATTTCAGCTGATTACTAAGTATTTACATACTGTAATTTGAATGTCTAATTATACAATTAGTGTAAATACATGTAATATGGTTTATTTTTCACAAAAGCTGATAAGGTACACTGCTTTTTTCATTCCAGTGTTATGAGATTTTCATTGCTTGTAATACACAATCCAAAAATTCACCTGAAAAGCTTCCAGTAAAAGGTGTTTATTTATCAGTTAACAGTTTCCAAGTGATTTGAAATGTACTTCATACCACAAACCAAGGAAAGATAGCTGCCTTTTTTTCTGCAGACTAGGGCTCACAACCACACCTTCCATTCCTAAATGCAGGAATTGCCCTAAATCTCCCCATTTTTCCTTGCAGGACATCAGGGTACATTTCTGTCCACCTCAAACTCCCAGCACTGTGTGAGAGTTCCTCCTTTAACTGCAGTACCACAGCACTGCTGGCCCAACACACATCTCCCTGTAACTCAGACTGACATTTATGATGATACCCTTGATGAAATAAAGAAAAGTGCACTTGAGAAGATGAAGGGAGACAATGCCCCTCCAGTTCTAGAGCTGCTCCCTTTTTAAGCAGCTATAGATAATAACTTCCTAATGAGAGGGCAGCAAAGTGCTCCTTTACTCTCAGCTGCTGAAGCAACAATGCATCAGGACCGAGCTGCAGAAAGCTGGCAGCCTCCTTTGCTCCTCCTCAAGAATTTCTGACATCTTTCCTCACTAAAGTTGACAAAATCCATGCTTCAAATGTCGTGGTATTTCCTTAAGTTTTATAGAATTTAATCGATTAGCAGAGAAAAATTTAAAATCAGTGTGTTTGTGAGCAGACTTTTGCACTCCATTGGCACATCCATTCCCCATGTCTGAGCAGGACACATTTCCACAATTTTTTTCTTCAGACTTCATTTTAATTAAGCATAAGGAGATCATATTTAAACAATCTGGAAAGATCAATTATGTAAGAAATATTTTTGAATTATATGTTATAAAAAGATTTCTTTATCTATGTTTCCTTAACCTAGTATTCCTCACAGTGGAAAATGACTTCAATAGGATATTGGATTTTATAGCTCCTTAGAAAATAGCATCAAGATTTCATGAGATTAAATGTCACATTGTCAATGTGAAGCTTCAACTTTAGCAGTCACTGCCATTCCCCCCATGCCTTTTTGAAAACTTCTTTCACAGAAATTAATTTAAAATGCAAATTAAACCCAATGACTTGGGCACTGACCCCCATGCCAGCACTAAGAACTATGAGCCCTGTCCTGATATGAGCACTGGAGTAGTCTGTTCCTAAGGCACCACAGCTAAAACTGTGCAAGCACACAGCATTTTCCTAATGTAGACACCAGATTTTGCTACCCTTGATTACACTGAAAAATATCCTGAAAGTAAGAAAAAAAGACAGGATTACTTTACATTTACTTTCTATTATTAAAAACCAGAACACCATTAAACCACAGTAAAGAACTTAGTATTTAATAAATACTGCTAAATCTAACCTGTGAAATTAGTATATTGTGAAAAAAAAAACAGAGAAAAAAGAAAGAAAAAGGATGTTTATCTCATAAATACACTGCACTACATCTGAATAATTTCAAAAATACATTTCCTAAAATTCTGGGCCCAGCAATAGAATATAGTCAAGCTATTAATAATGCTGAACATATACTTAATTTTCAGCTTATTTTTATGCCCCCCTTGCCTCAGTGAGATTTAAGGACAGGTATAAATTTTCTTTTTAATCAAGACCTCATTTATGAGGATAATAATGCCTTTACAGTGTGTATTTTTCTACTGTAAGCTGCAACACACAAACCAAATGTGAGGAATATCATCTTTGGCAGCATTCCCTAAGGGAGTCTGGATCTATAAACACATGGATGTAATGCGTTTGTTAAGGCAATTCTTCTTCCATTCTCTGACAGTTATAATATAAATAACATTTTCTCCTTAGGAAGCAATCCAAATACAATCACACCAGTGTATTAATATCCGTTAAAGTAATCTTCAACTTTGTAACTAGTTTAGAAGAAGTCTGTTTTGTGGGAGACTGTGAGAAGCTGGATACAGACATGAGGTAGGAGCCCACATCCCATCCCACATCCCATCCCATCCCATCCCACATCCCATCCCCTCCCATATCACATCCCATCCCATCCCACATCCTATCCCATCCCATCCCACATCCCATCCCATCCCACATCCCATCCCATATCCCATCCCATCCCACATCCCATCCCACATCCCATGCCATCCCATCCCACATCCCATCCCATCCCNCAGCTCCCTGGGTGCAGGCAGATCTCAGCTCCAGGGGGGATCTGGGTGGGAGCACATCCAGGCTGGGAGAGCCCTGGGACAAGGGAGGCTGTGGGAAGGGCAAGGAAGGAGCAGGGTCCTGGGGTCACTGCGAGGAGTGAGGCTCCTGGCATGGCCTCTGAGCTCCCCTGCCACAGCAGGAGAAGCTCCAGGGAGGAAAATCTCAGTTCACATCACCTCCCTGAGCAGCAACCCTGAACATCATCCCATGGATCCCATCCCATATCCCACATCCCATCCCATATCCCATTCCATCCCATATCCCATCCCATCCCATCCCATATCCCATCCCATATCCCATCCCATATCCCATCCCATATCCCATCTCCCATCCCATCCCATCCCACATCCCATATCCCATCCCATCCCATCCCATATCCCATCCCATATCCCATCCCATATCCCATCCCACATCCCATCCCATATCCCATCCCATCCCATCCCATCGACCTCGCAGCACTGGGACAGCTCTGCTACATCTCGAGTTCCCTTGCCCTGGAAGGCAGAGATATCCCTCTGCCAGTTTATGACAGATGCTTACACGTTATTCTTTAACTCAAAGAGCTCTGAGCTCTTTCAGTTTACTCTCACACAGCCCTCCCAAGTCAGGAGTCTGATCCAAAAGCCTGCCCAGGGCGGGGGCAGCATGCAGCTCCTGCTCCACACTCCGAGCATTCTCCAGGAGAATGCATTGCTGAGAATGTGGAAGAAGGGCCTCGTCCAGCTCAGGTGTGAAAGTCACATCAGCTTCCATCATCTGCCACTTAAGAACACTTCAATCCCTCAGAAAATCTAAGTCAGGCTCTCAGGTCTAGTTAAGTGAGGCTGGAAAAATCTCTTGTGTATCAGCCGAAATGAACTGATTCAGTCTGCATCAAAATTAAATAGCTCACAAATAAGCACAGTCATAACCAGTCACTCATTTGTATGTGCTGCACCAAGGAGAAGATATTCAAAAGAGCATGACAAAAGAGAGAGAACTCGGCCTGGGTTCAGAGGAACACAAGGAATCCCTAAGATGGCTTTTTTTCAAAGACTTGCCAGTTAATCAGGAAATACACAGAAGCACAGAATCAACAGATTGGAAAATTCAGCAAAAGATCCAGAAGTTGGAAAAAATGTGGGTTGTGAATATTTTGTTCAAATGAATATTCTGGCAGCTACATTTTGAACAAGATGTAATTTGTATAAGGCACCTTCTGTTAAATTTGTGGCACAGAATTACAAGGACCAATCCAACTTGAAATCAAACCATGGATTTGCATCAGTACATCTATTTACCCTAACTCCCAGGCCTAAACTACTGAGAATGAGATTTTCAAAATAAGAGAATGCATTTAAACACTTAAAAATATCTTTCCTTCAAAAATGAAAGATGCTTTTTATCTCTCCAAAGAAACTAAAGTAAAAGGATCTGCTTAGTTTTGAACCATGCTCTGACAGCCATTGTTCTACATAATAATTTTGTACAACACAAAAATTCATAGCTAGCAATGAGGTGATAGGAGCAGACTTATGAAAAGGCCTAATTTATCAGCTATTTTGTCAACTTTTTATTTAATACCTCTGCCTTCATCTCTCTAATCTGTCAAAATCAAAGCCAAGGATGATGTTCACTTCTGCAGTATGGCTGAATCAAAATTTTTCAGCCATGCATATTATTTTTGAGTACTTACTAAAAAGTTAAATCACTTTAAGAAGGGTGTGTAGCACAGCAGTGACAAAATAACCTGGTGGTGAAATACAGCTGGCAAACTATAAGTTAAAGAAGAATGACTGTTCTTGATGTAATAGGAAAAACTAATGGGAAAATAAGACACATTAATCTTTAAAACAAAACAAAAAACCCCAACCAAAATTATTTTCACTTTATTGCAACACTTATGCATGCTACAAATGTTATTTCAGTTCTGATCCAATGTTTTATATATCTCAGTTGTTATTAACAACAGCAGCCACACTGGTTGTGCTCAGTACCAATGCCCAATACCTGTCAATCTAAGCAGCTTTTCCTTTCCCATCACTGATGTTGATTTTTCAGAGCTATCCTCAGATGTTCTGTGGAACAAACATTATTTTCTGAACACCACAAACCAGCATGGTTATTACAACCAGTGATTTAGACAACAACCTTTTTAATGTCAGGCAGGCTTTAGAGGCCACCCAGCATTAGCTGGAGTGCATGAGCTCTCGAGAGCGACGCCTCTGATTCCAGCCACACCACCAGGCCACTTTACAGCTTCACCAGCAGCAGTTTGCCCAAACTCATATTTTATGTATTCACTGAGGTCATACCTTGGCAACTGGATGACACATGGTGGGCATACACCTGCTCTATAATTCAAAACAGCAAAACACTCTTCAGCTTTGATGGAAGAGTGCTATATATCTGATATTTGCTTCTTTTCCCTCAATATAAATAGCTTTGTTAACCAGTCTCAAATTATCATGATCCAAGCAGCTTTTATATTTTAATGGTCATATAGTCTGATTAATATAAGAAGATTAGAGAGAAAATATTTCCAAGTCACTGCAGCAGATGAATTTGGATAATTCTAAAGACACCCATGAAAGTTATACCAAAAAGATCCACAAGTCTGTAAGACTGATGAAGGGTGTGTTGCAAACCAGACTTTGGAAGAACCTTACTCAACCTCCTCTGTTGGTTAATAGAAATTTAATCATTCTACAGGCAGTAGGAATTATCCAGTCACTTTAAGTGACTTTAAGTAGGGAAATGGTGCCCAGATCAATTTGATTTTAACTAACTTTATCTAAAAAACTTCTGTCAGACTCATTGAATCTGTGCTAAAATCAAACAAGGTATTCTATTTTCCAAGCATGTGATTCCTTCTACTACATATGAAACCTTTTTCTATCTCATCAAGGACCAGAAAGAAAAAAACACTTATGGAAGATAAATTGTGAAGGATATGAAGTTGCATAAATGACTTTAGAAAAAATTGCTTTATATTGTTCTGTTTGACATTAAATTCTTTTTTCATCTTCATGGGTAAATTTTAAAAGTATTTCTAACCAAAGTTTTATCCTGAGCTCATCAGTATGCATATTCTGTGCTCACATTTAGTATCTATTTATAAAATCAATTCTGTTCTGGGCTTTGACAAACAAAACTGAAATGCAGCTGTGCGACATGTTGATAATTTTCATTAGTTCTAAAATGCCTCAACAGAAATTACAATCTTACTTGTTATGACCAAATAACCCCAGGGAACCAACAGGAAAGGTGACTTTTCTGTATGATCTTATTTGTTAATGGAAAAAAAGAAGGGGGAGGAAAGAAGTGGAAAAAATTGAAAGTAAAATGATGAAAACTTAAAAATCACAGATGTACACACTTGAAGCTGTGCTGACTAGAGAGTTTTCAGCATCTCTGTCAGAGACAAATATATATTGAATTACCCTTGCATTATTTGCACATCCTTTATTACACTGGAGGAGTATTTGCTCAAATTTTGAATAAGCTTGTTGCTTGAAAATCTGAAAACCTCATGGCATTTAATATAAAGAGCCAAAATTCAACAACTACATTTCTGAACAAACATTTCCATATCTGGTGTGTAAAAAAATTTAAAGGAAAAAAAACAATGATTCATTTTTGAGAATTGCATCATAGTAAAGAAACTCACCAATGCTTGAAAACTGAGTCTTCAGAGAAAATGAAACAAATTAATTTCATCATTAAATTGTCTTTAAATAATGGTTTATAAAGTAATAGAATAGAATCAATGTTTATATCCCCTTTTCCTATGTTTGATATGTTTAATGGCTATTGCACTTTTCCCTGACCAATATTTGGGGGTAAGGGTGCAGTAATTTTGTTTCCTTGGAATACAATGCTTTTTAAATTCTGCTGAAGAACTACCTGCATTTATTTTTTCCTAGGAATATTTGTTGATTAAACAAAGATCAGTCTGAAGTATTTCTAGGCATCATAATAACAGAAGAGCTGCCAAAAAATCAATAATAAAAATATACTAATTAAACAGTCCTTCTAATTTAAATTATTAAATTTTCAGTCTTTTAGGGTTTTATTTCATTAATTCCCCTGGGTAAACATAGTCCCAGAGCAGGCAAACATCAAATCTCTGAGTGTAAAAGAGCAGCAGTAGTTTTCTAAACATGCACAGACCAGTTCTTTTTAAAGCCAATTCTGAAAAGCAGACAGGCAATGGCAGCAGCAATCACAGGTTCCAGGGTGAATTGGTTTCGATATATAAGAACTCTGAGAATTCACCAACCAATCCTTCACAGCATAGATATTTTTTAACAGAAGTCACTTCTGAAAATGAAACACAGTTTCATAAAAGTAAATAAATATTTTTCCATTTTCTTAATTTTCAAAATATAAAAATATACAGGAAGTTGGTTGGCTTTTCCCTTTTTGATCCATTTTAAATGCCCCTTAAATTGGTACGTTTTTGTGTAAACTGCTATTTCTTTAATTCCCTAAGAGACATAATGAGGACTGGTTTCTCTGTAATTCTAGTGTGATATTTTTCTGGGTGGTTTTCAAAGTACACAGTATGTAATTAGGGATAATGCAGACAGTTCCTTTGTTTTCTGGAGAATACTCAACTTTTTTTTAGGTTTTTTTTTTTTTTTTTTTAAATTAGGGGCTTGGGTTTGTTTTTTTTTTTCCCTAAGTAAACACTATGTGATTGGACATGGAGAGTGAATTGATGCTTTTTCACCTGAGAGTGTTTACATTTTAACAACTCTGACAATATCTGATTTTAAACCAAGTCCTGCAGAGTATTTAGAGAGAGCAAAGATTTCTTCAGCTCAGACACAAATGATTTAGAGAAGAATGGCAATTAGGAAACCAATCACTGCTCAGATCTTCCTTCAGGACAGCTGACACAAGCCAGTAAGAGCCACTCCTGAGCTGCAAAAAGCAAAATCTGAGTAAAAAGCTCAGTCTTGTACAGCAGGATCACTCCACTGTGCCTTTTCAGCCATACTTTTGAAGTTAACGAAAACAGAGAATTCTCTTCAGTTTTTGTGAAAAAACTGACTCTGTTCAGCAGCTCTGAAAATCAGGATAACACTAAATGAATGCTTTTGACATAATTATTGGTTATAAAAAGCCTACACTGAACAGCAAAATATGCTTCTGTGAAAAAAATATTACAACACCATGCTCATGTGATTTCCCTTTGCACAACAGAATGGCAACAAGTGCCTATGAGCAACTCTGTGAAGTGCAGCCCCAAGAACTGTGCTGCTAATGATTTCAATGCATTCTTACCAAATAGGTTTAATCCTTAAATGTTTGTACTCAGCAGCAGAAAGCAGAATGCATGATATGTGGAATAATAATATATTGATTTACAATCTCCTTCTAACTGCAGTTGTACTTAAGGATCTACTGTGAAGAAAAAGCACTAGAAAATTCCAACCCACTTCGTTTTGTGCAAATCATTATATGAATATTTAATCAGGAAATGTGGGAGAAGACTGTAAAAAACTGCTCCTGTTACTACTTAAAATTAACATGCACTCAGTTATTTGGGAAACATCCTCCAGATCACTCAGCACATAAGGACCCAAAGTTCACTCTCTGCACTCCATTCACCTTCCCTGGCCTCAGTTTGCTTTGCTTTGTGTTTGCTGATACATGTCACTCCAACTGAGGAGACTAAAGCCTGTTATCCATGTTCTCCAGAGATGTAAAATCCCAGTGATGAGCATCCCTTTCCAGTCCTGGAGACAAAGTTACCTCCGAGTACACAGAGAACAGTGAGCTCTACAGTTCACCCCTTAGATGCATTAGCATTGCCCTTTTTTCCCATTACATGTAGTTTTTTAATTTTGTTTAATATCAGAAAAAGAAATATCTAAACACTTCCACTGTCATGGAAGCATGCACATACACTGGATTAGAAAACGAATATTGTTATCCTCTGGAATAAGATAACTTTAGCTTGCAGGTAATACCAATGTGAGTAACGTTGAAACAAATTCTTTAATAGTAACAGGTATTAATAAAATAACACATAGTGATTATTAATAAGAAATTCTTATATTCCTTTGTTAAAATTTAAAAATAACCCTTTGGTATTGCTTGTTCATTGTTAGTTTGGTTTAAAAAAGTCAAGAAAAATGTTCTGTTTCCTGTATATGCTATATTATGAATATTTTTAGTGGAAAATTAATAAAAATAGGAATAAAATCCCAACGTTTTATTCTAAAGTCATTGTTAATGGGATTTAGGCTATTAAAGGACCAGACCTTTTCTCAAAACTTTTATACTGAGTATTTTTGCCTTGATCAGTCATGGCATGAAGACTCAATTTACAAAATCATTTTAATGTGAACAATACTGAATGGCACTTGTAAATTTAGTGGAAAGTCAATATCATTGGTACATTTACCAAGTTACCAGTAAAAATGTACTGCTAGGACTTAATGGTTTAAAAACACCTTGCAGAATTTCAGACTTCCCTTAAAACATCTGGTAGTATAAATATTCTTTTAACCATTACTTTCTTGTTTTGCTACAAGCTGAAACCGTATCCCTGTCATTCAGGGAAAAAAACCCTCCCCAAAGCCTGGAACACTTTTTTCCTGTGAATTTCACAGTATCTGCAATGCAGAAGACCTGCCAAACCATATCTACACAAAAGGCAGGAATAACTTAATATCAAATCTGTTCCTAAAAGGCAAACCACAACTTAGTTTGCTGCCTTCTTGCTTGAAATTTATGTTCAGCTCCTATCCAAGCACACACTAAAGGAACTTCTCTGAATAGGAAATGAAGAGTCAAGCACCATCAGAGAACAGTCTCCTATAGACTTCCTGCATGTTATCCGTGAGTCTGCAAATGTTGACATTTTAGCCTACATATTTCTCAAGTTAAACTGCCAGATAAAAAAAGGAGCTTTCATAGTTGGACCTGTGACTCATTCTCTTAAATGAAATGTAATCAAATCAAATCAAATTTTCATCATTCCTCCACCATCTAGATTAAAAGATTCACTTCCACGGTCTTAAACTGCTGCCATGGATCAGAACACTGGAAAGAAAGATCATGTACTTTCAACCACTGCTGATTGTTATTTCTAAAAAGTTTGCCAAAGGCTTTTTTCCATTTTCCAGTAGTCCCACAGTACTACTGATGCCTTAAATGGCTAACTAGAAACAGAGACTAGACAGGAATAAAGGAATCAAGGAGGGATTGGTTGGAAAGGCCTTCAGAGGTACACTCTGGGCTCCAGAGGCTCCTGCCTCAGTGCATCCCAACATGGACAAGGACAGCTCCCGAGTTCTTCCCACTTGGATCTCAGCATCAATTCCCCAAGCAGAACCCAGCCAAGGATAGAATCTCCCCAGGCTTGCCTCTCTTTCCCCAAGATGAAGGTTTACAGTTCTTGGTCTGGGTGTCCTTGGAGAGCAAGCTGGAGAGGTTTGTTATGTTTATCTTAGCATAAGAGAACAGCACTTAACAAGCTACAGGAAAATTCAGAGTTACACTAGCAGTACAGGATTTGAAAAATATAAAAGTTAAAACCTAAGGCATCACTCCAGATTCCCATCCCCACAGTTACTAGTACATTTTCCCTAAATAATAAATATGCCTCTTTAAAAAGGTTTATCACCTTTTTGGGCACAGGTTATATAGTACAACACTCATTCTGAGGAAAGGATATTGGTTCTAACTTCTGGTGAGAGGGTTTGAAAGTTAGAGCTGGACTCAAGATTGTGGGAACAGGGCCTGAAACTGACTCTGGCCATGTCCTGCCTCAGACCATGGAGGCAATTCCACAAAATAAATCAAAGGCTGAACAATTGATCAGGAGAGTGAAATTAATGATAAACTGTTTAAACTTGTTGTTATAAAAATGCAAGGATCCTAAAAAAGAGAAAAATGGCTCATGGTCAGGAATGGAGGCACTGGTGCCTACATGTGTTATTTCTCTGGACAAGAGGCACACTATACACGAGGGGGCTGGCAAAAGCCAGGGCTGCTGACATGGAACAGGGTTTACACAAAATAAAGTTTGTAGCAAGCAGACTGATCTGAATCAAAGTCCTCTTGTATTTAAGACAGGAGCAAATAAACCCCTTGGCCATTAAAAAAGTCATGAAACCCTGTCATTTTTGCCATACAAATCTCCTGTTTGTCACCCCAACATTAACAATTTGGCACGTGCAGTTTGTGTTTATTGTACTTTTTAGATGGGATGCCACTGCCTCAACACAAAATAATAATACCAATATATGGTATATACTTTCACCACATGGCCTACAGCTGGTAAATCCAAAGCTAAAAACAAACATCTAAAAGCTTGCTAAATTATTTAGGCTTACAGGAAACCAACACTGGAAACGCAGCAAGGCAGATCTAACTTTCAATTGAGCTATCCACACAGGATGAAATACAGATTTTGGAAGGAGTTCGACAGAGCTGGCTATGAGCAGAATACATGCATTTCACAGAGCAACAATCAAAATGCTGTGTGCCTGAATTAATTGCTTTGGGGCCAGGACATCACCCACAGGTTGAAACAAGAGTCAGATAATGCATCGAGAATATCATCAATGGAGAACAGACTCAAGTCCCTCAGGAATATATTCAGTGAAATACATGGTTTTCTATTCCAAAATCAGGCTAACTTCAAGTCAGTTATTAACAGAGTGCTGCAGATTGAAAAAATGCCAAGGTTTGCTTCATTATAAAGAAAGTTGTTTAACTTTTCCAATCAGTTCACAGTACAGGTTTCCATTCTATGATCACCCTTGTCATACTGTCAGTGACAAAAAAGAGGACACAGATCAGAAATTCAAGGAAGGATGCTGTTTCTGGAAAATAGGAAAAGGAGAAAAAAAAGGGGGAGGAGGTAGAAGTATAAAGGGAATAGGGAAAAGCAAAAAAAGGAAAAGAAGAGGGAACTATTCTGATATCATAAAATTAAAAAAGCTTATATTAAAGTTAATGGCCTGAACAAATTGACAGTCCTCTCAGAGGTTTGTGACTTGAAAATATCTTATACATAACAGCCAGGAAGCTTACAGAAAAACAAATCAGACAAGCAGCACAGGGCAAAAATGTGCAGTTGTCTCAGCTACTGGGGAACAGAGGGACTGGCCATTAGTGCAAGTGTTTGGGTGAAAGAAAGAGATGCACATGCAGATACTCTGAGCAGAGCAATTAGATAAGGCCCCCACTGATACGAGAGCTGTAAACCAGTAGGAAAACACTTTGCTGAGATGAAGTGTCATCACCACACACAGCTCCATGGCTGGCTGATTTTGGAGAGGCTGAATCTTGTTGAGCTGCTGCTCTCCTGAACTGTCTATCCATTATATGCCACACAGTGCCGAGGGCGCTGAAATCTGCACACCTCAGGGGAAAGAGAGCAGAGCCAGTCATTGCAGAAGATGGAAGTACACAGAGGTGGGAAGCCAAACTGAAGTAATGAATGCCAAATGTGAAGTGAATGATAATATATTTACACCAACATCTGCATAAACTTCTGTGGTACTTTCACTTGTGCTCACTTAGTGCTATTAGAACAATGAGATTCAGTAGCAGGTATGGTAGAGGCAAAGAGAGACATATTGTATAAAATACAAATAGAAGAAAGCACCCCAGCATTGGTTTGACTGACATTTTTTGTAACTTGGAGAAACATAAATATTGATTTCTTCCCCAATATTATCTGATTTTCAAACTCCAAAGACATTTGTTTGTGTTTTAAGAGACCACCGTATTTCAGTACTGTCTGTATGAAAAGACAGCAAACAGAAAGAGCAAATGGTAAAAAATGTACCACTTGGAATACAACCCAAATTTAAAAGAATTTACAAAGAGGCTTAATGGGTGTGTATATTTAAATCTAGAAAACAATTTATAGCCCTGAAAACTATATAAACCCTCTGCAAAAACATCATACCTTCCCAGAGAGAGCTGCAAACTGATCCCCTCAGCTCCTGCTGCAGATGCCACAGTGACTCAAGACCTTCATCACCTGCTCCACCCACAAGCACCCAGAGACCTCAGAACTGAGTTAACCAGCTGGAGGGTCAATGCCTTCACATTCCCCCCTGCTTTTGCAAAGGAGCACATTCAACTCCTTATTACCCAACCCACGTTCCACAGAAACCAGCAGTGCACTGGGGAGCCCTCCACAAAGCACTGGGGCATCTGTGGGCTCACTTAGCATTACTGAAATGTAAATAAAATATACTACTTTGAAGCATTCAACACAAAGGTGTGTTAGGTGAGGCAGCAAAACACAATCTGAGAAGGCTTCCCAAAATGGTAGCAATATTAGATTAATGAAAATAAAAACTGCTTCCCTCAACTTTAAAGAAAAAGAATATTTGATATTAATAAAACAAAAAGTATTTTGGGATTTGGACTACATTCCTAAACTCTGCCAGAATAAGAATACCACAAGGAGAAAAAGAAAAGTCTTATGTTTATTCATCTTTAGGAGATGCCAATATATTGACAAAAATATGAATAATCACAAAACTCAACATCCAGTATCAGAATTAGAATACCATATACTGCTGATGGATTAATTATGGTTTTTTTCAAGCTATTCAGATAATTAGACATACTAAGTTTAGAGCTATTTTTGCAATGATAATGGACTTGTTTTGTTGTGGTCTATTTAACAAACTGTTGGATGCTTTTTCTAAAGCTTGTTTACATTCCTGTACATCCTAGCTTGATTGATATTCTGTCCTTTGGATGATAGTGTCATGCCAGCAACACCATGGAAATAGCTCAAGACAATATAAACCTCGTTTTTCAGAGCCTGTACAATAAATCAGACTACAGTAACTCTTTAGATTCTTGCTAAATTGAAATTCAGCATACTGTGCCTAGTAACGTTCTTTTTAATTTCATACACACACACCCTCTCATACTTGAGAGAGCCCCAGGCACAAAGGATTCCATTCAGCAAAGTGTTTCACAGTTCTAGTTCAGAGCAGTTGGTTGTTCAAAGCTGTATGCAACCTTAATGTAGAGAACACTCACCAAATGCACCAAAACCAGAACAAAATTTAGATATTTTCAGTTTCCATGCTTGTAAGAAGCACATTTAAACTTAGGCACAGACATAGATAAAGAACCCTGACCATGTTGGGTTACCCTTACCCTTTTACTGAGTCAGCTTTTTCAGATGCAGTGTTTACTGGACTGAAGTCCCACCAACCTCAACAATCCATCTGGTATCACATCAGTCACATCAGTCCTTGCATTTATGCTACCAAAGAAGGAGCACGTGAGGCACCAGGCACACTCAGCCTCCAGCACAGGCTGAACACCATTCTGCACCTTGCACTGTCAAATACTGCAGCAAAGGCACTTAACCAGCACTGGCTATTCTGAAACATGGGCAGCTTTAAAGAGAAGCATTCATACACCTTCAAACTTTCTCGTGCTTGTTCCAAATCTGATTAAACCAAAGATCCACTGCATCTGTATCAAGAAATCTTGCCTGCCACAGAGATCTCGTGCACAGCAAATATGTATATGCAGGCACAATTTTGCGTAAAACACACATGTATGTTTGTAGTAATTTCTGTTTGGCTGCAACAAGAATAAACAAAAATTGCACAGCATTTTTGAAAGACCAAAACCACTTAACACCAGTATTCTTCAAAGTGAAAGTGCCTATTAGCCCACGCATCTCAAAACATGGCTTTGTTGTTAACATGCTACAAATGACTAGAATCAAAATATTAAAGTTAGCAGAAAGAATTCTAGAATTATATAATTAAACACTGCTTCTTTCCTTCTGGGTACCATGACTCACAATGTGCAAATGTATTATGCAAAATAAGATTAAAACAGAATCTACATTTTACCCTTGGGTTCATTCAATAGTCAAGAGGAGTTAGAGAAGAAGAAGTTAATTTAAGCTGAAAATAAAGCATTTAAAAATATAATTTTTCATATTGTCCTTCAAAGATCAATCCACACAGAGACTTGAAAGAACAGTATGTCTCTTGCAGTGGAGGGACATTTAAATCTACTTTCATTTGTATCTCGCATCCCTAGAGTCCTGAAAATACTGTTTTCTTGCTTTGTTTAAAAAAAAGGTGGAAAAAAAATAAAGGAGGACTTAACCATACTCTCAATTAAATGCATTATTAGAAAATATATAAGAGATCTGAATACTAACTTGCACATCTTGGCCCTGTGAGTATGATATTTCCAGTTACAATTACGTGGGTTGGAAGGGATTACACAGCACCGACTCACCTTATGCAAGCAAAATTTTAGATGAATATCTGTTGTGTATTTTATTTTATAATCCCAAGATATAAAATTGCATCTATGCCTCATCTTTTTTAAGTTGTTTGTTTTGGTTTTGTTTTTTATTTTTTTTTATTAATCCCTCATGCAAATTAGAAATGAAGATTTATTTATTTATTTGTAACATTCACCCAAACCAGCTTTGCTGGTTTATTCCTGTAGCTTACTGTTTAGCCTGAGATTCATTTTCTCAGGGGATTTGTGTTCTCTGTCTGTAACAGCTTTGCTTCTCTAACCAATACACTCACTATGCTTGAGACTGGGATTGCAGTTCGTTCCTGGGCTCTTTACTGGAAAATGTCCATCTGCAGGTGGTAATTAAACATTGGATAGTGTGAAATGATATTCGGCTCCTAAAGAGGTGAACCTCAGTTCTGTCCTTGCATTACCCTTGAGTCTCCAAGAGAAATTTGTGGTGCTGCATACGAGGACTGACATGCTGAGCATGAGATTGCACAGTGGTTTTGGTCAATTTAAGCGAGGATTCCACCAGAACACCCTCCCTGACGGTTTGTGCCCTTCCCTTGGGCTACTTCTGTGCTTTACAAACATGCAGTGATCTAGTTCATCCTCCTCATCACACAGCCTCTCTCCCCAGCAATTGTTTCGTTATATCCATGCCCTAAATTCTCTCCACATCCAGTCACTAGATTGTCACTATACAGAAAAGGTAAAAACACAGTTCAAAGGCAGAAAAAAAAGTTAAGGCAGGACTGTTCCAGGCCTGGGCACCCTAAGAATCACTTAATCTAAGCTGGTGTGCCCTGGGATTCGGAGCCAACATTTGAGATGGTCCCCCTGCTCACAAGGGAGCCACTGCTCTGGCAGCAGGTGACAACCCTGGAAGGGGCCTGGAGAGAACACCAGGGATGGGTCACAGCAATAGGGTCTCGGTCCCCAACACAGAAAGAGACAACTGAAGCAGGTAATGGTACTAAAGCTATGCCTGAAGCTGATGTGTTCAGAACGTGTCTCAAACCATGCCCCAGTGATAAGCCCTGTTAAAAACAGCTTGTGTATCCAGGTTCCTTTGTTGTTTCCCATTTTGGTTTGTCTTTATGTGAATCCAGCCCCTCCAGTGCTAGGCAGCAAAACACAGCTCTGAGTCAGTCAACTTGTGTTTGCACTGCTCCATCTACAAGTAATTCAACTGCAGAGAGCAATTAAAAATAGTAAACATTTCCAGTGTTTTTCTCTCTTCTCCTTAGAGGAATTAAACCACTGCTGACACAGGAGGAAATGAATTGCTCTTGACTGCAGCTAACACTTCAAAAGTGCTTGGAACACTTCTGGTGATCATGACCCTCAGATAAAATGTCCAGTGTGAATGGGCAGCTACTACTCTGTAAACAAACCACAAAAATGTCTTCATTATTTATTAGAATAGAATGCTTCATCACCTTTGGCATCTGGCTTTGTCACCTCAAAGGACTTTTTTAAACTCATAACTCCAGTCAAAAATAATTCATATCACAAAACAGTCTAAATGGATAGCAAGAACAGATATATTTGTTCAGAGTTTCTCAAAAGTCACTGATGATAGAATATCAAGTAACCTTTATGCTCCAGGTCCCTGTATCTCTAGCTAAATGCATTAAAAGAAAAAAATGATCAATCAAGGTTATTACACCTATGTACAACTTGTGGTGTGGTATTTTCCTTTATAGCATTTTGAATGTTCCACCTCCCCAGAACAATAGACTTCAGAAAATAATGAGAGGAAAAATTTCTCTTGCTTTCAAGAACGTAATTTCAGAAGTGATTCATTGAAATTAGTGTGGAACGGAAGAGAGTTGGAATAAAAGATGAAAATGGCCATTCTATTTGCTTTGCATTGATTCTGCTTTAATCTCTGTGTAGAGATTATGCATTTCTAGGTGTGAGGAATGGCAAGTAAGTGGAATGAATAGAACATCAAAATTACATAGCAGTACTTAAAGTCTACTGTTCTTTGTTCTATAGACTGCTGCATATATCTCTGTGAGATGTTCATCAGCTCTGCACATCTAATTCCAGGAAAAGAAAAGAGCACACTGCTGGTGTTACTCCTTTTTTTCCTCTCCCAATTCTCAGAAATTGTTTTAATGAGGCAGTTGATTTATAAATTTCACAAAATCAAATTCAGATGAGCTTTTGATTCATATAAACATGTAACAGAGAAGTAACTTGACCAACTGGAGTTTTCTCTGTTCCTGTATTCGGGTAGAAAATTACATAACTTGAACTTGTTTGCTGACAGCCATTGGAAACTTGAGGGGTTTTTTCCCCACTTATGAGAACAAAAAATAGATAAATCAAAATTCAGATGTTTACCTCTCAACACAAAAATGAAGCACTGACTTCAACGTCACTGCTGGGGTGAATCCCTTAGGAACAGGGAGCTAACAGTCTGCAAAATTTCTCCACTGAGCCAACACACTATGCCCATAAGTGGATTAGTAAAAGCCCAGTAAATGTTTCTAAAAGAGCCTGACATGCCACTATTAAGTAAACTGTGTGTCTTCTCCTTTTCTTGTCTATTCCATTTAATAATGATTTAATTCATAAAATGCTCAAGGATGAAAAAAGACAACAGATATCCTACTCATCTATAACACAAACTGTAAAAATGCAGGGGCACAAAATAAAAGCCAAACAGTTCTCTAAAGGCAAACAAACTGCAGGTGTCCTCTGAAAGCAGCACAGTAACAGTCACACTACAGAACACAACACCACATCACATCCTGAATCAAAAGCCTCAATGAGCCAGAAGATCAAACCAGGCTCATGTCACCACCCAGGTCAGCACGAGGCCATCCCTGCTGGAGCTGCACCTGGACCACAGGAGCAACCTAATGCTGCCTCTCAGAACCTTGTACCTGAGCTGCTTCCAGAGACACTCAGAACCTCAGGTGTGGCTCTGGATGTTCATATCAGAATTTTCCCAATTTTATAATTCCCATTTCCCACAACACAGTTGAGTCCTCAGCTTTCCTGGTCTCCAGGTCAGACATGGGGGATGGGAGGGGAGACTGGACTGTGAGATGTGCATGACTCTGAGGAGGACTGAGATCCAGCCCAGCCCAGCCCACATCTGGGGCAGGGTCTGATGGCTGCAAGGGCCCTCTCTGGCTCTGGGGATTACTGAGTGGGGCAGTACCATAATCACTCTTCTCCTGCTTGAAGAATGCTTTCCACTCCAGGGTCCGTGCAGAATTTTACACCAAAAACCCTTCAATTGCTCAACATCCAAAGGGCTGTTTTCTGTTCACTGGGGCAGCATGCTGCACCCAGACAGCAGGGGAAAACTGGGCTCTGTGTGTGTTCTTGCAATGCATACATATGGAAAAGATAACCCTCTGTAGTCAAAGTGTCATGTTACAGGCAGTTTAAGTCATGTTAGTTCTTCAAATATTTAAAAAGTCAAATGTATTCATTTGTATTTTTTAAACTTCAGTCCTCCTGATAAATCTTATTTAGCAGGAAAAGCAGCTTCTTTCCATTAGTCAAAATGACAGTTAGAAAGATTTAAATATCAAAATCTTTATTTGCTAAAAAGTCAGTCTTCAAGACTTTACTTCTGCACAATTTCTTTGAAATTACTACAGACTTTTACTTGAAAAAGGACCAATATTTATCATAAACCTTTACCTTCTTAACTGCATTCAAAGGATGCAGGCAGCTTTTTCTTTGCTTTTTATGAAAAGTCTCAAACACAGATTTAGGATAGTTGCTCCTAAGGCTTCGTATGAAGCTTCAAAACAGGCACCATCTGCTGCAGTGGAGAGGAGAGTCAGTTAGTCATCTGAAGTCACTATCACAGCACCTGACAAACAACCAGACAGAACAGAAAGAACAGCAAGAGTTCCTGCTAACTTTTGTTTTGCTGTAAAGCACAAGGAGTGAAAACACTATTTAGTCTTTACTGGTTTTGTAATTCATTTTATAAAAGAGGTAAGACTGAGGCCTGCTTCAGTAGATAAAACATTAATCCTTTCACCTCTAGGACAGATGTTATGTCTAACACAAGCTCCTAAACAAGCAGAATTTGGCATTCTGCTTTGTGATAGCAGTTCACATCAGGAACCCAAGCACCACACCCAGTCAGAAGAGACTCAGCCTGAAGCTCTGACAGGCTGTGAATCCTCTGGTAGCCTGGGAAGGGTGTGAAGCAGGAGAAGGGCACAGGTTAATAGCAGTGCAATGTAATGACAGAGTATGTTTTTGACCAGATGCACAGGATCTGGTTATAGCAATAAAAAGTCACAACTCTCTGTTTTCACCATTACTCTGACCTTCACTGTACAAACTTACTTTAGGAATTGAAGGAGTAAATTAAAAAAAAAAAGAAGATTAAAATGTTGAAGCAACTACAGTCCTATATACAGCCTTTAGAAATTTAGATTTCTAAAGTACTGAGTGAGGTTACATGCATAAAGGACTGACAGTTGTAGAGATACACATTTTATATATATCAAAACTGTAACACACTCGTGGAAAGCTTTCCAATGAAATCTTAACCACAAGCAGCCTCTGCACATTTTGAACTGTCAGCAACAGAAAATTCAGTATTTCGATCAGTGCTTAGCTTTTTGGAGACATTTACTCTGAATCATTCTCGATTCCATAAGCTATATGCCTTGTTTGTCAATGAGTCAGCTCCTGTTAATAAGTCATGCAAAATGATGCAGATTGAAGTTATGCAAAGAAAATTATCTTGAAACTACTGTGTTAGCTGATTTGCCTACTTAACATGTTATGACAGCTTCAAGATCTTGAAACTGTCTAGAGATATACACAAACCATTAAAAACTCCAAGAAAAGCTGCATTTGAAATAATAGTAAGTGTCAAAATATCTTGGAAAACGTAGGGCAATAAAATATTAATAACAAAACAGCTGTTTAATGGCAGCCTACCAAACACTTACAACATGTTGATGTTATTTAGAAGTGAGAGGATGTCATATTTAGAAAATGATGTCCTATGGTTCTCCAGGATGCTTTAAGTATATATGTGAAATAAAAAAAAGAAAGAGAGGGGGAAAAACCCTATTTAGCTATATTTAAATTTAAGCAGTGTAGAAGTGAAAATGACAGCTTACGTAGCTATAAAGCTTTCTTTGTACACTGACTTGTGACAGCTTTCAAGAAAATAAGAACAAATAGTGCCTTATTCTGATGTTAACATCTTTGTTACCTGTCCCTGATTTTTGTTTATTTGTTGCTTCATTTTAAAATACCAAACACATAACAGCAGATGAAGGAGATCCCTATTACCCCCATGGGTTGAATGAGCTTAAGTAAGTATCTGAGACCCGCAGGTTGGTGTCACTGAAAGAAAATATAAACTTCAGACAATAACCTGAATATCTAGAGTAGTCTGCAGCATTAAGGATCATCAGAATAAATGGATTTTTTAAATGGTCTCTGATTTTGGAAATGTTGTAAATATGTAAAAGCTTTTTAACAAACTACATGACAGGTTTAAGTACTTCAGACTGAGCTGTAGTTGCAATACTTACAGGGCATAGACTACTTCCATTGCTGAAAAAGGTTACCTCATCCTGGGCTTTCCAATCTGATTTTCTGGACTTAAAAAAAAAAAAAGCTATACCCTTTTTTTTTGAGTGCCATTTTCTTAATGAGAAATTGATGAATGATGACATCTGGCAAGAGAAAAAAAGCATATGGTCTAACTAGCTGTTTCTAGAGAGGTTAAAATCAGCTTTGCAATTTTCTGTGGTTGCCATCATGATTGACAGATCATCAAATAAATCACTCTTCTCCCCCTCTGTGCTGGTCCTCTGTACCATCAAAGACACCAGGGGGTAAATTTGCACTCTACTATATGAGGAATTAGACACGCAAGATTCATTAACATAAATGGGATTTTTGCACCTAATTCCCCACACATCATGCTGAAAAATGTCGCCGTAGGATATAATATTCATGTTTTCTTCTTTATTCTATTTATAATTTTTAATTATTCATTTCTAGCATAATTGGGTTCTTCTAAAGAAAATTAAATGCTTAGTATGTTACCTAAAATATTGTTTAAGACCCCTTGGGCTTGGTGTGGAAGATGACAGGGAGTGTGTACGCACGCGATTCCAAACCTCAAAGAAATGAGGGTGGAAAGGATTGTTGCTCACACATTCAAATCAGCTCAACAGCCAGAACCCAAACCTTACCTCTTTCAGCCCACCCCATCTTAGCCTCACCTCTTTCAAAAAGCAAGTAAAATGGATATAATAGCTGAAAACTATAAGGAAGTAAAGGGTGTTTAAAGCTAACTAGAGCACCTCTGGATCAATGGAATGGGACAAAAGGGTGTTGAATTTGAGACTTTTTCCTTCATGATCCCTCAAACTGACAGATAAAGGCAGGCTTTCTGGAAGATTCTAATGCACTCTGCTGCCATTCCTTTGCTTTCTTTGGAAATTCTGAAACTGATTTATCCGATTTCAATCTGCTTAAATTTTAAATATTTCCAAATGTCCAAATGATCAATTTGGGTTGCTCTACTCTCTTTTTTTTTTTTCCCCCAGTGGCCTAAGGCTACACTGAAAAAAGTTAAATTCCACTGCATTGGCATAGAAATGAGATATGAAAAGTTGGTGCTTCGAACATGATTTGCTATCCCAAAACACTTCTGTACAGAACAGAGAACCTTTCTATAAGGAAAAAATTTCCTTCTTCACTTTTCTATCTTAAACTTGCAAAGGAACCAGACCTGTTGAGACTGGAATTGTTGATGTTCAGCTTTTGTCTATGTTAAATCTGGGTGGCATTGTCC
Source organism: Erpornis zantholeuca (assembly GCA_013400515.1). Classification (NCBI taxonomy): domain Eukaryota; kingdom Metazoa; phylum Chordata; class Aves; order Passeriformes; family Timaliidae; genus Erpornis; species Erpornis zantholeuca. Next base: position 7,017 of record VZTN01019086.1, on the reverse strand, counting down.
AAAGATTCAGAAAGAAGTGGTCCTTTGTACTGAGGGGCTCAAAAAGAGAAGATAATGGACATAACTTTAGGAACAAGCAAAACTAACAAAAAGAAAGTTTCACAAAGGAATGTGTGGGGCAGGTTCAGGGCAAAAAATACACAAACAACACAGAATTGAGGCTAGGTTTTCTATCACACAGCTTAAGAGCTGAATAACTGAGATAATATTAACAAATTGCCAGGTCAGACAAGTAATTTGTTGCATTTATTAGAGATGGAACAAAAACCAAGTCAAAGAATGCTGTATTGATAAAGGTGACATCAGTGAAGATGAAGAAAATCAAATAGACATTCTATTGTGGGAGACACTCTGAGATTTTAACATAAAAGTCAAAAAGACAAGTCCCAAACTGGCTTGCAGATCTGGACAAGAATTGCCTTTTTGAAAGGGGTAAGGAAGAAGGAGGAGCCCTGAGATATTAACTGCCTTATTTGTTTTGGCTATGATTAATATTGAAAAAAAATTCAATGAAACACACCAGAGACAGAAAAACACTAGGTGAAAGAAGAAAGGTCAGAATAGGATTGTTAGTTCTACAACCCATTCAACACATTTCAGTCTGAATGATACAATTTAAAACTATAAAATGCTATTTGGATCTTTATTTCCAGTGTTTGCTACCAACCTTTTCTTCTATACTACCAAAATTCACATTCATAAAAAAAAAATTCAAACTCTAGACAAAGCATGTTCCTCTAAGAATGGTGCGAACACAGAGCTTATTTGCTGTCTTGGTCCTTTTCTGACAAAGCCTGACAAACAGTCCCTCTGTTCTTAACAGGTCTGTTTTATATATCAAACTTGTTTTGATCAAGAATTTTTGTAAGAAGCACCTCTGTCTGTAATGATTTCAATGAACTGTCTGCTTACTGGTTAATCTTACAGCTTTATACATCACTTCAGCAAACAGAGAAGGGAAACCCTTTTGCTTCTTGTATGACAAGTTTTTATACAAGAATATATTTTCACATAGTATTATGGGACTTTTCATACTTTCTTAAGATTTTAATTTCCTTTTACTTTTCAGGAGCACTGATTAAAATAAAAAACCCAACAAAGGTATAATTCATGCTTACAGCATCTTACATATACAGTCCCCTCATATCTGACATAAGCAATTATCCAAACAATGCTACCACCACCTTCATTTCTGCTGAACTATACATACTTTTTTAATCAGTCCTGAAATTATTGAGTGGGAGCTTTTTTAGATGACTTCTAAAATGGATATACTTGTATTTGTCATCATTTCTCACAGTTCCATTGGTCTGCATTTTTCTGTGATGAACAGAACTTGAATTGACAGCTACATTTTTAATATTTCCTGAACTCTGTTGTTTTCATTTACCTAACAGCTTATGGTACTCCAGCTGAATTCCCTGTGAACATGCTTTCTGTTTGCTACTGCTGGATTACAATGAACATAATTAATAAAACAGCACTAGGCAGCACAAACACTGTGTGTCAAACATGGGACATGACAAACTGAGTCAAATAGATCCACTTTTATATCTATTGCTTGATGAAATGCTCAACAAGTTAACAGAGATGGTGCCAAGAGATTAAATCTTCTTGTTAATAGCATAGAAAAATCAATGTTACCTTCAAGAGATTGCTGATAAAAGATTATAGAAATATTTTATTTTCTGAGTAACAACTATGTCTGTTGTCCTTATCTTTTAAGTTCTTTATTAGGAGATTGAAAATAGTCTCAGTGAGTGTAAGTACTATAATTTTTTATTTTTATGGATTCAAGTGTAAGAGTTTGTTTGTGCTTATTCATTTGGGGGATAAAGTACCCTGGCACTTTGAAAAATTTAATTTCCAACGAGGGCACAAAATACATATCACACGTAGGAAGAGTGATCATTAGTTTAACATGTATGTAGACTAGGTATGTGTGTGTGATCTGTGTTGCCTTCACTGCAGTTTCCATTTACTTTCTTCTGAACAAAACCAGGTAAGTTGCCCAGACAGTCAACATTAAATGAATATTTAGTCCCTTTTAAAAGACGAAAGGAAAACTGTGAAGATACTTGTGCATGTAACTGCATTCTGAAGGCACTGTGTGATAATGGAATATAGCATGCAGCTCATTTTACACATCTCAAAGAAATGTCTGCCTATAAAGTTTAGAAAAATGTGGCCTTCAGCATCTTCATGCTATAGTAACAAAGTTTGTCATTTTATTGCAGTGTAGTTGAGGAGATGAACAATGCATCCCTTAAAACATCAAACAAAACTGCTATTTCCCCAAGAATTCTTGTTCTTTAAGTCTGATTCTAGCTCCCTTATCTACTGTGCTTTTCTCTAAGCAGATTATAATTGATCACACGTATCAGTAATGTGGTACCTTGAGTTTATTATTTCAGGAGCTCATGCTGAAAGGGTTCTTCCCCTGCCCCAAACTGAGAACACTTTATATGTGCTGCTTAAGGTAGCACCAACCACTTCTCAGCTGTCTCAGAGCACATTAACATCTCATTTGTTCTCCCACTATCCCCTCAAGGTCTCTCAGTGCTGTTACTCCACAGCCATTTCCTCTCAGTTGTATAAGTTTCCATTTTCCCCGATGAACTTACTTGAGTTCATTATGAAATTCTAGTTAGATAATCTTTTGACAAGATAAACAAAGTAACAAATAATCTTTTTTTTTTTTTTCCTGAATGGGAATGCTGAAAAGGAAGAGCCTAAAAATCACCATGTGAACTCTGTAATAGCATTTCTTTCTCTTTATCAGAGGAGGCACATTTTTGACAAGCTCCTTAAGTAGTTTCATAAATATTTTTGTCATAATTTATGCTGGTGAAACACCCAAAACAATTTTCTTCAAATGAATTGCAGCCAATGCTGTAATTACAGCCAGTCAGGTGGGGCAAGTAGAATTTATGGCTGCCTTCATTGCAGTGACATGAGAGATACTGTTCCTCATTGTTCAGCATAATTTTGTCCCCATATTTAGATTTACACTTTAGAATATTCTTACCCCATAAAGAAACCTAAAGCCAAACTAATCCATTGAACAGGTACCAAAAAACCCCAAATGAATTGTTGGCATGATTACTGCTGATGATGTGAGTACCATGTACCCATTTCTTTGTTATACTGAAGAAGCTTGATTCAGCTGATGATGATACCTAAAGATCCGAAATCTGTTAATTGCTAATGGACAATTGCTAATTCACCTGTTTCCTACAAAAGGTGTTACTGACTAATGAATGAAGGAATCTTCCCACATCCTATGGGCAATGATCCCACAGCAAACACTCAGTCCCTCATATCCTTGCTCTAATATCCCGAGATGGCAAGGCTTGCATAGGAAGGGCACCAAGTTATAGACTTTAATTATTATGACTTTTTGCAAGACAACTGTGGAAGAAACTTACCACACAGTTAAAATTATTGGGGAAATGCAGCTTCTCTGTCATGGTTTGTTGCTATGTTCCACAACAGGACACACAGAAAACAGTATCACATGTAGACCTGTGCATAAAATTTAGCAGCTTAAAATGGGCAGATTTCTTTTGAATAGTTATCAAGGATGCTGAAATCCAACCAATCATCAAACACATCCTCAGCG
>VZTN01019084.1:128919-141786 GCA_013400515.1 Erpornis zantholeuca | reverse complement strand
TCAGCCTTTATTTCTTCTGTAAGTGTGAATTGGCTGAAAAAGGATCTGTTCAGGTTTGACTTGTGCATGCAGCAATGTCCCCACCTAGTGGAGAGTGAAGCAAGTGTTTTTGCCACATTCTGAAATTATTCTGCAACTGAAGTAATATTACTGAAACTGGAAGATTCAGTAATATTACAAAAGAACATGATCTCTTTGTCTGTATTCTACACTGTTTGCATTTGTTTTGTGTCAGAAGTATTGTGTGCATTTAATTTCCAGACTTTCTTCTGTAATGTCATAGAAATAACTCTAATATATTTTGACTACAAGAACTATTTTTGTGAAATAAGGAACTTTGTGCTTGTGTTTTATTGGTACACAGGAAATACCATAATCCAGGTTAATTTATCTTGTGGCATTAAAAAAAGGTATTCTAAATAATATATGAATACATCTAAATATTAGTCTTGACTAAAAGCCTCTTCCCAAGGATAAAAATAGGAGAACTCTGGGATGAAAAGGGTGGGCTGGTTATTCATGCCCTCTATTTTGCATTTGAAATTTTTAATGTTGTGGGTAGTTTCTCCTTTCTAAGCATACCTATCTCTCTCCATTTTCTGTATGAAAAAATGTAGCTACTAAATGAATCCAAGGTATAATATGTAAGAAATAGTGTAAATACCTATAATTGTTTATGGCTGTGGAAAGCTGTTGGTCATCAAGGTAGAGAGGACTATGTGGCATATGTTTGTCATAATTTAGATCTCAGGTTTTTCACCTTTATAGTACCTTAGCTGTTGCAGAACATTGTTGCCTTGGATGGTTTACTCTTCAATAGTTTCATTGCCCTATTAACAGGTCAAATACAGCTTGAATCACTATTTTTATGTGGTCAGTATAGATGGTGGTGTCATTTTGTGTTAGTATTGTTTTAGGGCTGACTGGCTGAGATCATATTTGTAATTAAAAAGATTAATATGAAATATTTATAATTTTATTTTTATTCTGACATATCAAAAATTATCAGATGTGCTTAGATTGCTGAGTCTACTGACATATTAAATGCATTCAAGTGCTTTTAAGATTGTATCTACACAAAATTCTCACAACAGGATTCCTAGTTTCACCATGTGAAAATGTTTCTATATCTCCTAGAGTTTGGAAAAATTCCACTCTTTTCCACACAAGTGAACACTCACCATGGAGGAGAGATACTAGTGGCAGACACCTGTGATCCACAACTGTCCCCTGTGCCAAGTAAGTCTATCAATAGATTTAGTTCTAGTATCATTCAACATAAGGAAAAGATATTGTAAAACTGAAGTTTCAACTCTTTAATCTTTCATTAACAAAGAAATCTAATAAACTGCAAACCTTTGAAAATCCTTTACTGACTGTGAAAATCAGCATGGAATTATTCATGCAAGTCAGGGTTGTGGTGGTTGCTGTTCTTGTGCTTTCCAATCTTATTATCTTGCCCCAGTTTAATAAACTGGGACAAGATAATAAAAATGTTAAATCCCTCAAAGAAGGGAAATTCATCTATTTGTTTTCCTAATAAAAACACATGAAAAATAATGGTGCATGTCAGTTAGGAAATATGCAAGACAAGCATTTTATTATAAATACACATTATTTCTGTTCTACATGCTTTTATCAGACTACTCGTTCTCTGGACTGGGAGTGTGAAAAGCAACTTTTACATTGACTTTTAATTTAGGGGAGCTATATTCAAATTGGAAACATTTTCCCTGTGCTGATACAGCAGTTTGGTCCCATCAGAAATTCTTTTCCCCCTTTTGCCACTTAGCACTTCCAGATAATATTTTTCTCTGACAAAGATCAAACTATTTCCATAAATGCCTGTTTTAATTTGTGATCTTTTTAGTTCTGTGTTTGTACCCCCTCTTTGAGTCAGACAAAGTGCTATAATGTCTATGTAACTTATTGTGATCTTTCTACTCACAAAGATAAACCAAGGGTGGGAGGATACCCTGCTCCAAAGCCATCTTTTAACTTGGCTGCAGTTGTCGCAGAAACAATTGGACTTAGTGTTGAAGAGGAATCTGTAAGTATTTCCAAATTTCTTACATAACCGCTTTTTGGGCCAGTTGTTTTCAAAAATAGTATTTTTCTCTTTTGCATTAAAATCCTGTAAAAGTATTCTGAGTTCCAGTAAGCTCACCTTGGTTTGCTTTTGCTTAGTCTTTACTGACTTGCTAATTTAGCAAGAAGAGGTACAACTGTGCTGACCTGGCTGGGGGGGTTGAGGAGGAGGGTAGAGATATGATTCCTCCTTTAGATCACTAGCACAGTGATCTAAATCCTTGGGTCTGCTAAACTCCCTTTGTGCAGTAATCAGGTCTAAGACACTGAAAAATATTTCTTGACAAGGAGACAGGTTGGTGACTCAGGTGAGATTATTTGATGTTTTTGCTTGGTAACTACCATGAAAATTACAATATGCAGAATATTTTTGTGTCCGTGCATTTGAATGAATTTTTTCAATTTCCATAAGATTTATTTAAAGCTGCTGGTCAAAATTTCTTTTCTTAGCTTTTACTATTTTTCAGAATTTTGAATGTTTTGGTTTGAATGGGTCTTCAGAGTGTTTATGAGCCAACTGAGCATTTTTCTAATTATAATTCCAATATCTTCTCACACTTTTTTTTCTTTGTTTTCCTTTACCACTTGCAAGGAGTCCCAGACTGTACTGAATCTTCCCCTCACTAATACAGTTATGAGCCAGGCCTCAGAGAGCATGCAGTCTGAAGAGTCAAGAAAACATCCAGCTTCTGAATCAAGAAATGATGACAACAATTTAGGGTGTGTTTCCACTCAGTTATAATAGTATTGTTTTAAGCAGGGTTATAGAAGTCCTGTTTCTTGAAGAATTTCAAACCTTGTGGCATTTTGCTTTAAAGGTATAGACATAGAAATAAATATTTTCATATCAGAGGGGTTTCTTTCAAGTAAATAACATGAGAAGCAAAGAAACTGATAGATTGCTAAACTGCAGACTTTTACTTAATTCACAAACTTCTGATTTGGGCTGCTTCTTTGTGTACACAGTCTCTCCTTTCCTGACTTCTCATTATTGCAAAATATCTTCTGAGGCCCATAACCCAATGGATAGTGGGTCTGGAGCTGGAATGCCAAAGAGATCATATTGCTCTGATTAGGTGTCAAACCAATAGACTGTTGCCCTTCCCAGTCTCCCCAGGATATTGTGGTCTAAACTGAAGGTTTTTTTGGCCTTATTTGTCATCTTGAATATATGTTTTATTGATGACTGGAAAAAACAGCACCTGAAAGGAGCTTGCACTTTTTTCCTTCACTTGCAGAAGGTTTGAGAATATGTTGTCATGGTTTTAAGAGCTATTCAAGAACATAAATAGATTGCTATTGCAACCATTCTCACTTTCTTCCTTTTCATTGCACTGAAAGGTCCTTGGATAGAAGAGATACTTAGGCAGGCTTAACTCTGTCCTTGATTCTCAGTTGAACATGGAACAGAATTTCACACCACACACCAAAATGAAGGACAAGATCTGTGTTTTGTTTGCCTTTTACAGCTTAAGTGCAACAATACCTATGCCTAGAATAGGTTAATTTTTGGTTTTCCTTCTATTTTCAGTTAATACTAGCAGCTCACACAGCTTTAAGCAGATAGGCAATAGGAAATGTATTTTTTTTATATATTGCTTTCTCTCCTTGCATCTTCTGTACACCAGAAAAATCTCTCATGTTTCATTGTATTCAGTATTTCAGATCCATCTCATAACACTCCACCACATGATGACTGGGATTCTCGGGTAGCATCTCCTGTTTTTGGAGCTTCTAGCAGTATGAAGAACAACACAAGTACAGGTCATGCTCCTTGTATTTTAGATTCAGGATTGAAGCCTCATCTCAAAACCAACCTCTTCAACAATCCATCCAGTGCCAGGTCTCATAAAAGTAGATCAAAATCTGAAGATGTCGCTTTTGTTGCACCACTGAATCTTGGGACCGAAATCAACTCAGTTATCAGTCAGGCCTCTGTCCATAGGCAAATGGTTGTGAAAAAGAATACTAACGAGGCTGTAACCTGTGTTGGAAACACCTGCACAGCTAAAAATGAGGTGATCAAGAGTGATGTCCTTCTCATATACCAGAAGCAACTAGAAGGCAGGTGTGCTAAGAGAAAGAAAGCTGAAGATGATCATGCAGTTAGCTGTGAGAAAACATTATTCAACAAGGAGAACTCTGTGCCTTTCCGATCTGATGTTCAGCAGATTAATGGGGAACATACATCTGATAAGCCTTTGGATCTGTCTGATCGCTTCTCTGGAGTTCGTGGTCAAGAGAAAAAACAAGGAAGTGAGGAGACATGTAAAAATAGACTGAAGCAAGTGACTCTGCATGACATTTTTTCACACACAGGGAAGACCGTTCCTGAAGGTTCATCATCTGTTCAAAATGCCAACAATGAGAGCTGTTTGTTTGGCAGAGATTTACAAGAGGAATCCTATGTACAAGAGGCAATGCTGGGAAAAACATTCTCTGATAAGAAAAGCCAGATCCAAACGAAAGAAGAAGTTCCTCCCTTCAAATTTGCACCACTGCCGAGTTCTGCAGAGACAGAGGAACTTTTTGATGATGTAATGGTATGCTTTTCTGACTCTTTTTCTTTTTCTTCTCCTTTGGAGTATTATATTTAAGTTTTGGAAAATAGTAAAATTGCAATATGTTGTTAGGTTGCCAGTGGCCATGTACCAAATAGAAAGAAAACAAGGACAGGACATGGAGAGTCTGAACCAGCATCTGTACTTCAGCCAAACCCTTGTAGACTATCAAAAAGTAAAGCACAGCAAAATGAGCAAGGTAACTTGATGAAAATGTTCCTTTTACTGCCTCCTTACCCCCTCAGCCTATGCTCTGGTTGAATAGAATTTTTCATATCTTCCTTTCTTCCACTTTAATCCCTTTGTTCTGCTTCTAGCTCAGTCATATTCTATTTGCGATTTCTCAAGATCACCCCCAACGTTTACAGTCTATATCTTCCTGGCATACTTTTGCCACTGTATAATAAATATATCATTGGTATTCAGGTGTACACTCAACAGGCTGTGAATCTTGTTCTTTCTTGTTTGTTTAGCATTATTTGTTGCAGTGTAATAATGAAACCTCATGGACTTTGAGTTTAAACTATCTATATCAAATACTTGAAAACTGTACTCAGGTGCAAGCATAAGTCATTTTGGTAATATTTTTCATTATTCCTAATGATCTGGCAAAAAAATTTGTACCTTTAGTCATAATGCACACAGTCTGTCATATATTCTTTCCAGAACTTGTATCTTCTTTCCTTTTAAGTGCTCCCAGTTGGAAAACTGATTTTTTTGAACTAGCATTTTAGAATCAAAGCTTCTGTACTCCTTAGCCAAGCTGTTACACTGCATACTTTATAGGAAATGCAAGAAATACGTGCATTATGAATTTAAAAGACACTTGTCGTTAGTTGATGTGGCCTTGTAGCTCGGAATCTAAATAATCCCCTCAGAGATAAATCAAGAGGCATTTTTGAAACAACAACCATACACTTTTGTACTCTTTTCTTAGACCTGACTTTTGTATTGTCATTGATCTAATGTCAATAGTGACCCAGCTAGGGAAGGCACACCCTGGACCTGTTGTTTGTCAGCAGAGAAGGACTGGTAGGTAATGTGATGGTGGGTGCCATCTTGAGTATGACGGTCACAAAATGACAGAGTTTTCAATTCTCAGAGAAGTAAGAAGTGGGAGATAGCAGAACTTCTACCTTGAACTTTTGCGGGGCAGACTTTGGCCTGTTTAGGAGACCAGTTGACAGTCCTCCCTTGGGAGCAGTCCTGAAGGGCAGAGGAGTCCAGGAAGTCTGGACATTTTTCAGTAAGGAAATCTTAAAGGTGTAGGAGCAGACTGCCCCATGTGCTGAAAGAGGAACTAGTGGGAAGGAGGGCCAGCCTGACTGAACAGAGCATTGGCTAGAACTCAGAGATAAAGAGAGAGTTTATGACCTTTGGGAGAGGGGGCAAGCAGCTCAGGCAAACTACAAGGATGTTGTGAGGTCACACAGGAAGAAAATAAGAATGGCCTAAGCCCAACTAGAGGTTAATCTGGCTACTGCCATAAAAGACAATTAAAAATATTTCTATAAATCCATCAGCAACAAAAGGAGGGCTCAGGAGAATATCCATGCTTTATTGGATATGGGGGAAATACAGGGACAAAGGATGAGGAAAAGGCTGAGGTACTCAGTGCATCCTTTGCCTAAATCTTAAATAGTAAGATGAGTTGTTCGCAGGGTACCCAGCCCCTGAGCTGGAAGGCTGGAACAGGGAGCAGAGCGAAGTCCCCGTAATCCAAGGGGAAATTGTCAGTGACCTGCTGCAACACTTAGACACACACCAGTCTATGGGTACAGATGGAATCCTCATGAGGGTACTGAAAGAGCTGGCAGAGGTGCTCAGCAAGCCACTTTCCTTCATTTATCAGCAGTCCCGGATAACCAGGGAGATCCCAGTTGACCTGAGGTGGGCAAATGGGGCACCCGTCCACAAGAAGGGCTGGAGTGAGGATCCAGGGAGCTACAGACCTGTCAGCCTGACCCAGGAGACCAGGAAGGTTATGGAGCAGATCACCTTGAGTGCCATCATATGGCACATACAGGACAACTAGGGGATCAGATGCTTCTGGCAGAGTTTGATTCTGATTATTTGTCTTTTTTTTCTCATATTCTGTGCATACAGACCTGAAAGATAAACCCTCCCTAGAAAACTTCCAGTGGAGCATAGACCCAGGAGCTGACCTTTCACAGTACAAAATGGACATTACCATGATTGAGACAAAGGTGAACTTTTATAATAAGTGTGCATGTTCTATGATGTTGAAAAAGCCTGCAAAGTAGTATCATGAACATTGCTCTGGGCAGACCAAACCTACTTTGTAACAAAATTCTGAATTTGGTTCCTTTGGAATTTGTACAGAGAGAATGTTCACTCTACAGTTATCCTAAAACATTTCCGCTGTTTAGTTGTACTTATAAACTCAGCAGGCATATTCACAATATGAAAATGATGCTTTTGGGGGTGGTTTTGAGTTTCTTTTAAACCAAAAATTTTCTAAATCTCGTAATTTTTCATGTGAAAATGTTCAGTATGATATCTCTTTATGTTAAGTAATAGAAAATGTGCCAGTAATGACTATTATCTTTCTTGAGTTGGGTGCAAGTTGGTTATTAGGATCTCTGAGAATTTTCCTGAGAAGTTTCTGTTTGTCTCTCTCACTGAAGGAGTATCTTAAAATCTTTTCACTTGACCAGTCTTTAACTTCTGTATGTTTCATGGTTCATTTTTATCTTTTTAGAATTCAACATGAAATTTTCTAAGGCTTTTCTTGCCCACCAGATAAATGCTTCCACTGTTGAATTTCAAAACACGTTATTCTCTTATGTAGGTTTTACATCTTTATCGTTCAGACATTACTGCAGGAAAAAAAGTAAATCAGCATCCCAAAATAAGCCAGTAACTGCTGTGAAAGTGTTTCAGATACACAGCTCTGACTACACCAGTTGCTTCTGGGTGAAACTGTCATGTTGGCTTTTTTTTTCTAGGATGGTTCTCAGACCAGAGTTGGAGGGGAAGTTGTTGATATGGATTATACGTATGTTAGTGACAGTGTGCTATTAAAAATGAAAAATCAAGAGCAAAATCAGGAAAGCAGTCCAAGTAAGACTTTTTTCTCTTCTCTTTGGTTTGCTTTTTTGTGGTGTGGTGGGGTTTTGAGGGTTGGTTGGAGTTTTTTATTCTTTTTTTGAGGAGGAAAGAGTAAAAGGGCATTTTTTCCCTTCATGACTAGATAGTAGAAAATGGTTTGCAGTAAAGAAGTGGTGATGTATTTTCATACGTTACACAGTTCAGTCTGTTTCCTAGTAGAATTGATGGTGGGTTTTGAAGTTGTTTTTTTTAAACATAGATCAAAAAAATGATAGGATTTGTGCTGAAAGAGCCAATAGCTATTCCTTTACAGTGCTTAAAGGGTGAAATATTTAATCATGTAACAGCTCTGATCTCACCTGCAACAATCTCTTGGAGTGAACAGCTTTGAAAGTTTTCTATGTAATGTAATCACATCAGACTTTGTATGGGAAGACTAATTTCATTTTTAATGACACATAAATAGAACTAGTATGTCTAAAATAAATCCAAATGTGTTTATATCACTTTTAATGTATGTGGTGAATCATGGCTGCTGGGCAGTAGCTATTTCCTACCCACAGAAAGTATTTCCTTCTGCTTGGATAAGTCCAAAAACAAAAATTTCACGTATCCTGTATTAAGGTTAAAGGTACTGTCAGTGATTTAGCAGTTAATCAGATTTTAGAAATGGGATCCAAGGTATGTGAAAAATAAATGAGCACTGGCCACATGTAAAAGATTGACAGGGACATTGCAGAAAGAATAAAGGCATAGCTGTTGTTAATTGGTACTGGACCAGGAAGTAAATATTAATTCTTTTGATATACATTTAGTCAAAGTGCAATCTTTTGACTAAGACCATTGAGACACTGATTTGGATGTTCTTTGTGCTTTTAATAACAGGAGGAGAAATAACAGATATGTTTGATCGGACAAGCCATGAAGAATATGAATCCTGCCTACCAGAAGATAGTCCTCCTGCATGTGATGAAAAAGAATCTCTTCATGATGAAGAGCAGGATAAGGGAATAACAGCAGCAAGCAAGAAACTAAAGAGTGGGATATAATTTGGTTTTGTCTTTATCAGCTTACTTAAACTACAAGAGTTGATTTGAAATCAGACTCTGTTCTTTAGGAACAAATATGCCAAGTTAACCACCAGTTCTTTTTTCATAAATTTGTGATAAAGTTGATTACTTCTAAGGACATAGTATAAAGCAACATGAACATTTTTTTGATAGTTTATTTATCACCACACAAATGTGGAATGTGTAGTGGAAGTTGGCACAGCAGCACAGCACCAAAGTGACTCTTAAAAGAAACACCAGGTTTTGGCTACAGTTATTTACTTCCTTTTTTCTCACTGTTCTAGGTTCTATTGAAGATACTACAGTATTTTGCATTTTAAGCAGCCTTTCCTTTGATGTTTTTCTGTCTCTTTACTCATCTCACTGCTGTTTTCCTTCTTAAAGGAAATGCTTTTTGATTGCTGTTTCTATCAGTTGATAGTATTTTTAGTATCTGTTTGAATCTGTTGTCTCAGAGTGACTGTACATGGCGTTTTTATATTTCTTAACAGTTGGTTAATAATTTTACAGAGGTTTCTCCAGACAGTCTGTTAACCTTGTATTTTGCATGTATATTTACAGAACATGAGGATAAACAAGATAAAACCAAGCAGAAAGCTTTTGTGGAGCCTTATTTCAAAAGTGATGAGAGGTAATTTAGTCTGTTTTGTATGGGCATTTTAAGGTTCTTGGCTATTTGTATCTTCCCTATAGAGAACTTGTTCATCTATAAAATAAACATATTTGTGTAATAGACTAGTAGTGGAAGATGCAGAGGTAAAAGATCTACTACATTAGATAAAGAACTTTAGATAGAAACTGGGGTAGGGAAAAAAAAGTTGAGATGCCTATCACATTTGCTGAAGAGAAGGGTATGCTTCTTCTGCGTTTTATAATTATAGTGAATGCAGTGGTTTGTAATCCATGTGGTTTCTTACAGGCATGTGGTCATGCCTGAGTTTATGAGCCAAGAACCTATGGGCTTCTTGTACAAATGAAGACCTTTCCTTCTCTGGTATTTTTACCCATTGCTGTAGGCAATAAATGAATGGTGTTCAACAATTGCACCTCTTAGTGCCTCCTCTGTTGCCTTCCAGTATAATCATCATTGGAAGTCTGAATCTTCATTTCATAATGATACCAAACCCTTCAGTTAGCTTGTATTTTATCCCAGTGCATGTTTTCTTCGTTGAGGAAAACTTGTTTAGTGTTTTTAGAGCAGTTAAGTTGAAAAGAACCTACTGATCTTGAACCCCAGCATATGTTCCTCTCATGGAAATCAAGCACAACTCTGTCTGGGGCAAAAATAAATATTCTACAGAAGATCTATATTTGAATATTTTCTATCTAGCAATTACTTTCATACTATGAAAAGCCATAATCATGAGACACACATCTCTGGTTACACAGAAGTTCACATTACATTTGAAAACTGTTTTCTTTATAAATATAGCTCTATTCAACTATGAAAGGCAATAGGATTTGGGGTTTGTACGCATTTTCTGATTTATTTTTTTAACTTGACTCTCCACCATTGTGTTAAAAAAAATGGAAATTTCCAGTTACATTGAAGAAACAAAACTACTATAATGTGAAAACATTTTTGTTTTCCAGGAAGAATACTGTGTTAGGTTTTCCTCATATTGAGGTTATTCGAAAAAAAGAAGAAAGAAGAAAATTACTTGGCCACACTTGTAAGGAATGTGAAATAGTGAGTAGTGCTTTAAAATTTGTCAGTCTTCCATTCTCCTAACTCAGACAGTATTTAAGTACTGAAGTGCTGTTTTTAATTTTTAATCTTGTTGCATCACCATCATTACCTACAGTAGCAGGGAAGTAAGTGTTTACCAAAGCTGGATAACCAAATTTGCAGGTGGTTTGTTTGTTTTAGTGTAGTAGCTGCATATAGCATGGAAAGTCTTGGGTTTGATTTTTTTTGTGTGTCTCTATGATAGAAGCTTCTTACATGGAGGTTCCAGTAAGATTACTGTTAATAAAAAATACATTAGATGATCAAAGAACTGTTACAGGTTTTCAAACTTTAGATCAAAAGCTCTACTGAACTTTACAGGTACTGGAATTAGTAAGTTCTATATCCTGTTGTATAGATAGATAGATTGCTCTCTTTTTGGTTGGTTTGATTTTTTTCTTGTTTTCTGGGATAATTTTTTCAGATAATTGCACCAGTACAGGTGACAGTGTGTACATATGTGCAAATGCATGCAAAAATGTTTACATTAATAGGTTAAAAAGTATGAAATTTTAGGTTTCACATTACGCATTTTTTCCTCCCTTTTAATTAATTAAACTGCTTTCATTTATGTGGTGTTGAGATAAAATATTGATGTAATTACATGTGTAATAAGAATATGTTTTTATTTGGCCATAAATAGACTTTATGATCTAATAAATTATGACTCAGTAGAAGTGTGGATTAATGATTGAACAATGGTGGATTTTCTGGAATCTTTTCACCTGACTTCCACATGGACATTTTCATAGCTTATCCTGCTATTCACATTATACTCAAGTCCCATTTACTTAGCTAAAGAAATTTATTAGAGTGTGTCTTTAATGAAAACGTGTTCTGAAAAACAGTTTTGGTAAAACTCGTTAAATACAAATATTTAATTTTTACAGTCAACTATAAATACATTTTTAAAACACATATTTAATTTTAAGAGTTTGAAAGAAAACAAAACAACCCCCAACCTTCAGTCTGCTTCATGGTTCCAGAGCCATGTGTTAAGCATTTTAATTTCCTGTTTCTGTAAGCTACAGATCTTCCCTCTGCAAATTCAGTTCTTGTTGCTTTCTGTCAAGTTAGAATGATAACTGTGGTGTCTGGAAACATTCCCAGATCCAGTTGTGTAACAGTAGGTTTTTACATTAAATGTCAGAAACGTTTGGGTTTGTTGCTGATTTTGGCTTTTGGGGTTTTTTTTTATGTCTGCTCCATTCAAAATTAATGTCTTGGAAAGTGTGGAATGCTTGGCTGTGTTATTGTACAGTAATAAAACTAGCTTTGAATTAAATGCCTATAGAAGAAGGGAGTATTGGATAAAGTATAAAGGATGCTTTAGAAAAGTCTTGGCTTGCTGATTATCCATATGGGTTTGAAAAGCTGCCAAAGTCCAAGGGAATATTCAGGGAGTGGATAGAAATCAGGCACTATACTGCAAGGGGTGTGAATTGGGTCAGGTACTGTCACTCCGAGAAGACCAGAGATTTAACTTCTGCATGTGCCACAGCAGGCTGATATTAAAGTCCTGCCTAAGTGTTTGCCTTAAAGCTTTATGGAAGCATCTCATTCATTTTAGAGTGTAGAACTTTTGATAACAAGTCTTGTTTTGGTTTATGACCTTGTGATACTACCAGAGAAAGATTGTTTGCAGAAGTTACTGGTAGCTTGTAAAAGTAACATTTGTTAGGGTCGTTAAGTGTAGCTACTACACTTAGATGAGTAAGTACTCATCTACTTAGATGAGTAGGAGAATCAGTCACATGTTTTTATATGCATTTAGATTACAAGAATTAGTCTGGAAGTTTTTGCTAAAGTAATGGGAGAAATGTTTTTAGGGTTTGTTCCCTTTCTGAGACTGCAAACTGTAAAGTTCTATAAACAGTTATTTTACAGGGAAGACAGGATGAGATTGCAGTATCTTCACACACAGAAAAGCCTAGCTCGAATGTTTTGTGTGGATTAAAAATGCTGTGGACAGTGAGATCAATCTAGAAAACAGCTGAGAGTACTTTTTTGCTGTTTAGCTGACATACATAATTCTCTCATTCTCTGTCAACCCTAGTAGATTTCTAAACAAGCCAAAGAAGAAAAGTTTCTTTCTAATTTATTTTTAAAACATACTTATCTTGATTTTTGATTGTTCTTATTTTCTGTTCCTGCCAAACTGTACTGTATTTTTCATTGTTGAATCTGTTATTATACCTTACTAATCATATTTTTTTTTTAATTTAAAAAAATACAACACACTACAAACTTTCATTAGATCAATTTCTAAAATTTCTGGCTATTTACAGGACAAAATCAGGAGCACTGCTAATTATCCCTAAATGAAACTCAGCAGTATTTGTCTTAC
>VZTN01019084.1:93993-126085 GCA_013400515.1 Erpornis zantholeuca | reverse complement strand
AAACACTAGAGAGAGTTTCCATGATGAGTAATTTCTCCTTCCACTCCAAAGTAGTAGGGTACAACATAGATATTTTCTACTTCTTATTGGTGTATTCAACCATCTGTTTGTGTTGGGGGTTTTTTAAATAACTGGGTTACCTAGACAGAATTTTCCAGCTATGAAGTAGGAATCTACTACTCTCACTTTGGGGGATGTTGTTGCTGATAAATCGTAAGGAATTGACAAAAGCCAGGTGCTGAAATTTGACTTGCATAAAATGTCTGTTCACTGTCAGTGTTAGCTAAGTTGAGTATGTTATAAAAATTGTCTATACACTTTTCTTATCAGAGAGCTTTCAAGATGTGTTTGGTCCATGGGCTCATGTTTGGCTTTTTCCAGTCTTTAACAAATCCATGTGCTTTTAAAACAGATGGAGGTACTGTTTAAACCCACAAAGCACATGTGTCTGAAGTTTCCTCTATATGACTAGGATTTACATTTTCAAAGTGATTTTTGTTAGTCAACTGAATTAGCAGTACTTGCATACTTTGTTAGTCTTACATAAAATCCTCAGTAGAAAGAAAATGAAAAGTGCTGTTTTGTTTTGAATAGATGAATTCATGGTTTCCATTCTCTTCTTCATTGTCAAGTGTCTGTATTGCATGACTGTGCAGTTGCCTACTAGAAAGCACCTGCGTGTTTTAATGAAAGATATTTGCACCCTGGCATCTCAAAACTTTGTATGAAGTCAGAATCAGTTGCCCCAAAAGGACAAAAAAAAAGACAAGATATTTTTTGAGGGTAAACACAAATTAAAGCTGAAGTTATGCCTGTTTTTATATTGTATTTCTTACCTCAGATTTATTCTTTTAAGGCTACATTAAGGAGGATCTTGCTCCCTGTCAACGTCCAAAAAGGCGGCAGCCTTATGCTGTAATGTTTTCTCCAAAAGGCAAAGAGCAGAAGACATAAAGGATGGAGAAGTAAGAAGTGCCAGCCTAAAGTGTATCTTTCCTGCCCATAGATATTTATAGTTAATATAAACTTGAAAGAAAGAACTGTGTTTTCCACAATGATAGATAAATCGTTTAATTGAATATGTAAATTCTATAAAATTCATTTGGAAGTCTGTTGTACCAGGAAACAAAACTATTTAATGTATGTTTGTTTCATATTGTGTTAATACATTTTGTATTAATTTTTGCACCTGTCAGACAAGTCTCCTACTCTTTTTTTGTTTATGGCCAGCAGCTGAAATTCCAGAAATTGCTGTCTAAACTTTGTGTCAGTAACTGCTTTGAAGTCACTAAAATCTGTTGTTCTTGTAAATGTCTGTGAATGGGAAGAGAAATGACCATTTTCTAGGGTGCTTTTATTTTGCACTGGATTTTCTTGTATTCTTTTCTCTTGTTGCAATAATGGTTATATCTAATTGGAATAAAGCTGTATAAATATGAAATGTGTCTACTGTTAATGGTTTGGAGGTGTGAAAACCAGGAAGTCTGTGTCTTTCTTAAATTCTGATGTTAGAGGTATAGCACCATGTTTTCCTCAGTTTAAATTAGAATATCCAATATTCCTTTTATTTTTTCCTTGAAATCTCTTTGTGCATATGTGTCTCATTTATTGATAAAGATAAGCATTGTTATTTCTAAATTTGGATGACAGCTCTGCCCAGAGTTCTCCTAGTGGACAGCAATAGTCATCACCTAGATTACAAAGGATTCTCCTGATGAATGTTTTTTTTTAATTAATCTTTTGTAGCTGGGGATATAGTTCCATACTGGCATTGGAAAATCTCTCTGTATCACAGAAGCAGGGTAATACCTACATAGGCAAGCAAGCCAAAGATCACCAATCCTTAGGAATAAAGAAGCTACAGTCAGAGTTGAGCTTAAACAGTGAGAACTCTTTTAAAAAGAGATCATAAAGCAAGCAACTGTTGAAATGCCATAAGAAAAAATAAAACAATAGAAAGTATGGATACATCTGGGGGTTTATCTGTATACATTTTTATATTTAAATGTATCTGTAATTTCTGTTCTTGTACTTTGTTTGTGTATAAAATGTGTGTATTTAAAGACTTGGTGAATAGTACCATCTGAATTCAGCTGTTTTTGTATAGGAAGGTGGCAGGTTCTGCTGGTGGAGAGGTTGTAGCACAGGCCCAAGAAGAAAACTAAAACAAATGTGATCAATTTAACTGTAACACTGACAAAGGATTCTGCAACACAGAATCCTTTTAGGTTGAAATTACAGGCCTTGCAGAAAAGAAGGGATCCTACCTGCTTAGTTGATTTACTTTAGCTTTTTACAGGGGTATATCATAAGGAATGCCGAAGGCATAAAACCAAATAACAATGAAAGTCTTTAGTCATTCCCATATATACTAATACATGCTGACAATAAATGTTTACACACAGTAAAAGATAATTTCTTGGAGCAGGCAGTCAAAAAACCTATGCCAAGGTAAGTCTGGTTTCCTGCATATTTAAGAAAAAAATTGAAACAAATGAACAGATGCTGCCAAAAAGTGGAATTCTTGCAGGTATCTTGAAAATTATTTTAAGACAACTCTAACATGCTCTGAATAAATATTTATTCATTAAAAAAGAAGTTTTTAACAAGAAGAGTAGGGTAGGAGACTGCTTTTAACTAGGGAGAACCTTTATACAGTAAAAGCTATGTCCACAAGAAAAGTGGAAGCACATTGTAACTTATCAAGTGTAAATTTTGCTTGAAGTAGGTAGTTTGAGAAAGTTTTTGAAAGAAATAACTAAAAATCCTATTTTAAGAACTATCAGAACAAACTTTATCAGTAAAAGTGAAAGGTAAAGTAAAAGATCAAACACTAATGGGACCATTTAAAGGTAGGATGACAGGAAAAATTGGCATTTTTACAGCCATGTTCGTTATGGAAGTGCCTGGGAACCTTTCTCTGCAGGGGGGGTGGGCAGAGCTGTTGGGAACTGAAATGGCAGAAAAGGTCAATGATGTGGGTGTTGGCAAGCAGACAGTCTTGGAGCCTGCTCCTGTGGATTGGAAGGTGAGAGAAGAAACTCCTGAATCCCTCACTAGAGCATGGAACGTGATGCTCAAACCAAGCTGTGGTGGTCAAGGAGAACAAAGTAACCATTTTAAAACCTTCAGGCTTTAAAAAAGGCTCCAAGGAGATCAGTGGGGCTGCAGCGTGATGAGTTTTATGGAGTCATGGGAACTGGGCTAATTGAGAGGATTATAATCAACAAGGTTTTCAGGCCTCTGGATAATTACAATGTGAAAAGATGACACTTTTTAAAGGTGCCATTTCGATAGTCTTTTTGACACTTTGAAGATGTCAAGTATGACTTATCTGACTTTATCTGTCAAAGTATGATTTATAGGTTCTACTAGCTCGCAGTAGAACCAACTTGTCATGGTGCAGAAGTTCTCTCCTAAAGGATGCCTGTTTAAAGGTACATAAATTACAGTGGGGTTCTGCTAGGTTCCATTTTATTCAGCCTACTCATGTTCTCAGAAAGGGTGGAGGGAAAAGTGTTAAATTATTCACTGAGCAAGTGGAACTGGGATATAGAAGAGGAAGGAATTTGCAGAGTAGAACCCCTTCACACACAAGAAAGGAGGTGATGGATGCTGATAAGGTTATGAAATGTGGAAATGGTGAATAGCAAGGGTTGCTCTCCAAGGGCAGCACTTTAGTTACAAGAAGAAAGGAGCGGATAGTGTCTGTGAGGATATTACTACTCCACTAGAGGACAGTAAGGAACTGCTTTTGAGCTTAAAACAGTGTAAGAATTACCCTTTCTTACCCTCGGATAGTTGGCCAGTTTTATAAGATTTCAGTTGATTTTAAAAATGTAGATCTCTTGTCCAGCTCTTCTAGTGCGAGAAAAACTATTTTGCTTCATCTTGAAAAGCAAGAGATCAATTGTAAGAATCGAGAAACAAGAATAGAAACTGACTGATTTCCCCTCCAGAAGGTAAAGAAATACCAGGAGTCTAAGCAATGTTTGTGTATCAGAAATATTATTGAAATTTATAAATTTTTAAAATTTAGTTAAATACTTCTATTTTTTTAGCACACTCTTGGAATAATATATATCTTTTCCCCAGAAGGAATGGAAGAAAAAAGGGAACAAATCAGACCCAGAGAGGAAAGTCTGCTAAAAAAATAACTTTAAATATTGTTACATTTATACATATTGGCTATCTTTGTCCTCTTTATGGCATGGCAGCACATTTTAATTGTCAGCTGCACTGTCAGAGGAGTGGACTGTGTTCTTTGAGGTTTATGGGGTTTTCCACATCTTTTGGAAGTGGAAAACAAATTGGATAAAAACAATAAGCTGAAGTAGGTTTCTGTCTTTGGAAGAGATTGGGGCAATTCGCTAAAACCAATGTTGGTGAGCCAAACATTCAGTGGCTTCTTACCTGAAGGCATTACTCAGAAGTTGAAAGAGTGGGAGAAATTTCTTCAGGTGTGTTGAAGTATGAGCATCCAAATGGGAATCTCTGAATAGCAGTACCTGTTGAGTCGTGCATCCACCTCCTGGCAGAACAGCCAGGATAGCTGCAGATGTCTTGTACTTTCCTGTCCTTGTCTGTGACTATGTCCTAGGATTCATGCTACCTCTTCTCATTTTATTAGATAAGGGAAAACTTAGTAATTGATGCTAGGATTTTTGCATCTTGCAGTTATGTAAATAAATACTGATATAATAGTCATGACTGGAAGAGCTTGAAGATTTGACATTCATGTAGTAAGAACCCCCAAAGAAACAGTAATATCTAGGAACTCATCCATTGGACATCATCAAAAACAACCTTTACTGGAATGGGTCGAAAACAGGAATGGGCTTCTGAAAGTCAGTTTTTGTGAACTCACATCAAGGTAAACCTCTCAGGTTCCAGCTGAGTTCCTGGCCTGCTGGAATACAGCATATTCCAAGTGATTCTTAGCATATATTCCAGCCTGTGACATTCAGACACTGGTGTGGACCCAACAGTTGTACAACTTCAAGTTGGTGGCTTAGTGTCATTCCCAAAAAGATAAAGATGGCAAAGTCATGGCTATAGCACTTCCAAAGTTTTATCTGTCCACCCTGCAAACAATCTCAGCCTGAGAAGGAAGCCTTTGATCAAAAAAAAAGGTTTTTTAGTCTGCTTGGAGCACACAAGTCAGATTGTGGGTAATAGGTCCACAGGCAAGCTGTGTTTCCTGTGCTGCCTATGCGGCCAACGTGGGTGTTAGTTGCTTTTAATTAGTTGTGCTTTTGAACTTTGCCTTTCTCTTGCAGAAAGGATGAATGCTTTGTCTCATGTGAAGCAGGAGGAAAACTGTCTGTTTGCTGATCATTAGAAACTCCTGTCAAAAGGAAAAAAGAAAAACAGTGCAAGAGCAGAAAAGTCATAGGCTAGGGAAGAACAGAGGAGGGAGCAGAAGAGAGTGATGAGGTGCTTGTTGGTGGTACATCATGGGGTATCAGTGGCCTTGATGCCTCAGGTTTTAATTTTTATATTTTTCAAATCCTGTACTGCTAGGGTAACTCTGCTGTTCTCTTATACTTAGATAGACATAACAAAGCCTCTCTAGCTTGCTCTCTAAGGGCACCCAGATCATCCTAGGCTGAAAAACTGCAAACCACCATTTTGGGAAATTCCATCGTTGGCTGGGTTCTGGTTGGTGAATTGATGCTGATATAAAATTGTGAAGAACTCGTGACCTGTCGTCCACTTTGAGGCAAGACCCTCTAGAGCCCAAAGTGTACATCTCAAACACCTCCTTTATTCCTGTCTCGTCTCTGTTTCTAAGTAGCCATTTAAGGCATCAGACTCTCGTTTTTAGAAATAATAAACATTAGCCCTGATCCTCAAGGGAAGGGGTTTGCTGTGTTCAAATAAATCAATTGTGGAGCACTTGGAAGAAGGAGCTGATGCTTCCTTTGTCTTGTGTGTTGTGTAGAAAGACTGCTCAGTCTCAATGTAATCTGTCTTTGCTTTGTTCCTACATGGAGCGTGAAGCTTCCAGGAGTGTTCTTTGTGTACAAATATGAACACCTGACTGTGAAGGGAGCAAGACACTGCAGAAATAAGCCCAAGGTTTACCTCATTGGAAGATGCACCATGCTTACTTTAGGCTTAGTTTCATTGGATAAAAACTGAAGTGTAGTGTTTTACTCAGAATTCGTCTTGCTTCTTTAGTCTGGGCATTGCAATCTGTATTCCTGTATGTCACCATGTCAAAAAATTCTGTGCTGTAGATGATAAAAACAGCATAGTCATCTGTGCATTACCTTACAGGTTACAAAGAGATGGGTCAGCACAGGTTGGGTTGTTGTGTCTTAGAACAAGGATGTGCTATAAAAACATAATTCATTTTGATCATCAAGTTTGAAATTATGATTTCTCTAAATATACATGAATCTCCCCTCAATGGTCCTATTAATATGATTTTTTTTTCTGAGTTACAATTGTCTTCTGTCTCACCCCACTCTTTTAAAAGCTACTTCTCCTCTTTAGAATATTTTTTAGGATACATATGTGGTTAGACATTTGGCATCCTGGGCGCAGTGCCTGAGGTGCAAGCATCATCACAGCAGAGCCACATGGACTGCCATGGGTTTTGGATGAGTTATCATGTTCCTTGTGCAGAGAGGCACTGGGAGCCTCCCGTCAAGGGCAGCCACGTCTGTCTCCCACGCTCAGCAATGGTGGGAGATAACCCTGCCCAGCAGGAACTTTGAGAAGGACATTTGAAGACTGCTTGCCCTTGGCTGGCTTTTGTCTGCATTCCAGCTGCAGCCATGAACAAGGCTTATCAGGCTCAGTTATAGCCAAGCCTCCTGTTTAGCATTTTGTTAGGAAAACCAGTTGGAGCTTAATGTCAACATGGTAAAAATGTTTTATCATTACAGAGGGGAAAGATTATTTAAGCTAAAAGCATGTATTTATTGGGAAGGCATCCTCAAACTAGAATATGTTACCAAATCAGGACAGTAGCATTTGGTACATACTTTCTTCACTGGTGACTACACTAGGAACTAACCAATGCACCAACAAAGTTTTAAGTACAAACTGGTGACATACATGACATATTCAGACAAGAAAAGTAAGGAAATATCCCCAGAAATAATTGTAGGAAGAGTTCCATGTCCACCTCTATTCCACTCATTTCTTCTACAAAGATATTACACACATGTGGTGATGATGCACATTAATATATTTCAGGTATTGTACCAGAATAAATATAATATTAACAACAATATGGAAATAGAGATGATCTCCCCTTTCCCCCTTTCTTATTTCTGAGTGGTCTACCTAGGACTTTAAACATCAAAGTAGAGATCAGTTAGATTTTTCATTTGAGGTTTTTTTTTTTCATTTTTGACAGTCACTAACTTTAACAACTGCTTTGAATTTATTTATTTTCAGTTACTTAATACCTTACTTGGCATGGTTCCTACTTAAGACAGCGATTTCATGTGGAGAATGCTTTAAGAAAAAAATGTTAGTGATAGAAAGGATATAACCTTTACATGCCTGTATTCCAAAGCCAGTAGGAATAGACAAGGAGACAGTCCTGTGGGTCAGGCATACGTGAAACAAGAAGCAGAGGAGACAAAATTCAGATCTAGTTGTCAGCTCAAATCCATATGGTGGTAAAAGCCACTCAAATTCCCTCACAGTTAAAATTACCAACTCTATGAGTCTTTTTAGAGCAGTTTTAAATAAAGTGAGAATAAAATAAGGCTAGATAGGAAAGAAATAACAGTTCAGGGGCCTTTAGGAATATGTTTAGTGTGCTTTACTTGTGCCCTTGGGTAAATCAGTTGTGGGAAAAGATAAAGAGATTAAATACAGTCTTTGAAATTACATTCCTAATGACTCACCATTTCAGAAAGCTTGGGAATTTAAGCTGCAATTGAAAAGAAGCATAAAATGAAAGAAAAGCTAACATTATCTTGGATAATGTGTATCAGATAATGAGCTGATACTCTTTTAATGTTGTACAGATGTCCTCGAAGAGACAATTATTTTAATTCAAATTTTCTTTTACTTGAACCAGTTTGCAAAAATACAGGTACTCTTTCACACAAATGTAAGGATGAATATAATTACAACCAAGACACTAATAGCTGCAAATCAGAAAACCTAATTTCTTATTTGTATTCCATGGAAATGTCCTGCATTTCGAACTGTAGTAGTCTTCCACTTTGGAACAAAACGGCAAAATTTTCCATTAAATTAAATCTAAAATAATTGGGTCTGAAATATTAGACTTCTTGAAGTATTTCGCTCTGCCCTAGCAATTGAGCTTATATCATTACTGTCAAATTAATAGAAGCAGGCAAAAATCTCAAGCTCATCATGACAACCTTCTCTGAAATCACTGTGCTCTTTATATGTGTTTCTAAAGTGTTTTGCTTGGTGGATATGAAATGAATACTTTCCAGCTTGCTAGCCTGCCAAGCACACTCTATTAATTGCTAATAGATCATTAAATGCTTGGCAAGCCATTCAGAGAAACCAATAGGACTTTTGAAGTTTAATCCTAATAATTTGACACTTAAGCAAGAAAAAAAGAAATGTAAAAAGTGGCAAAGAGTATTTTTTTAGCCATACTTCCCTCTACTTCTTTTTTGGTCAGTAATAGAGAAGCACATGAAATCATTGGAAATATGACTCTCTTCTTCTCAAACCTGTCTTGGAAGAGTTAACTGTTTAGGGGGGTGTCAGAAAGCCTTTTTTGTTCCTCAGCCTCTGAGTATTGACAGAGAATATATCCTTAGCAATCCTTGAAAAGTATTGTGCATTCCCAAGAAAGGAATTGCATTTATGTCTCATCTGCTCCGTATTCTGCTGTGGTTAATGGAGAACATCGAGCCAGGGAGGTCTGGGATCAGTGGTACTTACTGGTAAAGCCCCTCCACAACTGCACTCACCAAGACTTTGTTAAGGCTCTTCTCCACCCTAAGGATAAGCAAAGGAGGCTTTTGTGAAAATACTGCCAAGACATTAAATGACCATGTTGTTCTGATATGGCATTGTGGAAATAAACATGGAAATATATGACTTATTTCATAAGTCATAATATGTGATCAATACTTCTTTTAAAAGAAGACAGGTATGTGCTGTGGAGACTAATGTTCTCCAGGCTGTGCCAGCTCTTTAAAGTTACTGCATGTATGATCTTCTCACAGAGCTGGGTTCATTTATAAAAAGGCATTTATGTTAAGACAAATGTGAACTGGCACTGAAACAATTGCTATTAAAATATATTTCCCTTTGCGATGTCAGCAATTTCCTATTCAGTATATATAAAAATAGCTTTCTCAGAAGAAAACTTCTGTAGAATCTGCTTATCCCAGGACTGTCCTGGGAAGGACATGAGAATAGGAACAGTAACATTTAAAGCATTGTTAGTCAGAGAGACTACAAATTATTTGTCCAAGTGGGTCTGTAGACTTGACATGACCTGTTCTAGGGGCTCTCACCCATGTCCCCAAACCCACAGCAGCTCTTTTACACCCAGCAAAGACAAGCACAAGCTGTAGCACAAGAACAAGTCATTCTAGAGGGAGCTGCCTTCAACATGCAGTTATGAGACTCACAGGAGACTCCCAAAATCAAACATTTCTTCTTTCTGCCACTCTAATTTGCTATCTAGAGGCAGCACCCTGCTTTAATTTTTTCAACTCTTCCAAGTCCTAGATGTACATCCCTTTCCAGGAACAAAATTGATTCTTGCCTGCCAAGGGCTATCACCCACATTCCTGGTGGTAAAATATTTTCCCCACAATCTCTTTCACAATTGTGGATTCAGGCTTTCAGTTCAGACTGACTTGAAATGTTTTGAAAAGGGGATCTTATTTCAAAGGGCGAGAGACTCAAGGTGCTCTAAAATGTGATGGAGTTCAGCAATTAGGAAAGAAGGTGCTGTAATTCACACCCCATTGGAGAAAGCTCGATATAGGTTGGGGCACTGGCAGAGGGCAACTCATGTGGAGGGAGTTTTGTGTGGCAATATTCCATTTTCTCAAAAAGCATGTTAACATTAGGATGGTCCAAGACTATTTTGTCAGATCCTGGCCTACAGCCACTTTCAAAACTTTGTATTAACCTACTTTTGTGGCTTTTCTTGTGCTGTCATGTAACTGGTAGCTGTAGAATCAAATACTTCAAATTGGCTTACTGCATTTTAAATCCTATTGCCTCTTTTTCTGTGTCTTTTTAGCACTCAGACAAAGGGAATTCCATCTTTTTTATAGATTTTTGCTATATACTAGCCAAAAATAAAACATGCAAGTGGAAAAATATCAAGGACAGAGTGTAGAAAAACAAAATAATGTGATTATGTGTGTGGCTGTTGTCTCTGAAGTCCTCAAGCAGAATATCTGCTGCCCTGCACATGTCTCATTTTTTTGAAAGCTAAAAAAAATCTACAACATAAAAAACCTCCTATTTTTTGGCCATGGCTGAAGCCGAAGGGAAGAATTTTTCAGGGAGGATTTCTGAGCTCCCACTCACTAGCCTACTCAATTTTTTAAGACTTTGGGGTAATACAGACTCATTTATTACTCAGAAGTGGCCTGCATGTAACTGTATATCAAGAAAGTTTGATGGATTTTCAACATGTGAAATTCCAGTATTTTCCTGGCCTACTGACAGCACTTCTGAGATCTTCCTCTTTCACTACTTATGTGTATGCAACTGGGTATTTTGGTTGTGTGTTCAGACCAGTTCCCTTTCCCATTTTCATTGCTGCACTGCTTTTGAGGGTCCTGATCTCACCACCAAGCCCATGGTTGTTGTATCAATAAAACTGCTGCCCCTAAAATTCAAAGTTCGTATCAATTTATGCTTTTACATAAGCAAAGCTTTCAAAATAACCTGAGAGGGCAAAAAGGTTTTTGTATGTCAGACCTAGTGTTGTTATGTGACAAAAGGCAGGGAGACCGTAATACTGTCACTGGGGCTTTGACAGTCCTTTGCAGGACTGTCCCAGAGAACCCTTAGCCCCAAGGTGGCATCCATCAGGGTGAGACAAGAGGAGAGGCCCCCCGAGGGGTTTGGTGCATTATGGGGTGCAGGGGAACAATGTCTTGGGATGGAACAAACTTAGAGGACATTATGGGGAGGAATCAAAAGTGGCAAAGGGGAGGGATTATGGTGGTTTGGAGAATAATGAGCAGGGGACAGTTAAGGTATACAGGAGACCAGTGCACACATGCCCAGTCAGTACCCTTGTCTGGCCATGCCCTGCACCTCATTGCTGCCATCTATCATGCCTGCTCATTAAACTGTCCCAGCTGTACCCCTAGGGAGAGGGTCCCTACTGTTGCTGGCAGGCAAATGGAATAGGTGGCTTTGGAGCCAGATATCGAAGCAGAAATAGCCTGGGCCAGATGTTTCTCCAGCCCTACCTTTGAAACAGCTGGAGGAGTTGGCTACTGGTCCAGGCCAAACACAGGGGAGAGTGTGGGGTCTGGGGGGTCACAGTGAGGCCTGTCTGCACATGTGTGTGTGTGCAAAGGTTGATGAGAGCAACCAGAGCCAGCTGCCAGGTAGGCTGGGTGTCCATGACTGGTCACAGGAGGGGTCCATACCCTTGTGTGTGTGTGTATGTTTGTGTGTTTATCCCTGCAAAAGAGTGGGGGCTCATGTGCCCCAGGTGCCAGCAGGTACTGGATAGATTGGACATATGAGGACAGTTCTGCTCACGTGGTGTGTCTGTAATTCCAGCTCACAGGCCTGCATGTTGATCAGACACGGAGGGGGACAGGACTAAAACTGTTTGTGCTGCTTCTGCAAGTGCTGGGTTTTCTGGGTGTGCTGGTTTTGACTGGGATAGAGTTGGTTTTTTCAGTGTAGCTGGTGTGAGGCTGTGTTTTGCATTTGTGTTGAGAAGAGTGTTGAAAACACAAGGATGTTTTTGTTCTGGCTGAGCAGCGCTTACACGGAGTCAAGGCCTTTTGTGCTCCTCATTGCACCCTGCCAGCCAGGAGGCTGGGAGGGCACAAGGAGCTGGGAGGGGTGAGCTGACCCCAACTCACCAAGGGTATGTTCCATACCATATGGCATCATGCTGGGCATATAGAGCTGGGGGCAGAAGGAGGAAAGGTGGAATGTTCAAAGTGATGGAGTTTGTCTTCCCAAGTCACTGTCAGGCATGATGGAGTCTGGCTTTCCTGGAGGTGACTGAACACCTGCCTGCCAGTGGGAAGCTGTGAATGAATTCCTTGTGGTGCCTTGGCCACAAGGAATGGCTTTTGCTTTTCCTACAAAATTGTTTTTATCTCAACACATGACTTTTCTGCTTTTAGCCTTCTGATTCTCTCCCCCATCCCACTGGGTAGGAGAGAGCGAGCAGCTGAGCTGCCAGCTGGGCTTAAACCACAACACTGGGTTGTGGTGTGTGGCCACATGTATATAGGGTTTGTGTGTGCCTATTTGGAATTCATGCTCAACCTGGCTACAGACTATTTTTACCCACTGGGTTGCTGAATCCAGCAGCCTCCAATCCCACATGTACAGGGCTCTACACTGCTGAATGCAGTGGGGATGAATGAGTGACCTGAAGTCTGATATTTACTGAGTTTTAGACTACTGGGGTTTCTAAATGAAGTATTTTTTGTCATACATGGAAGGCTTACATGGGGTCCATCCAGTCTCTGCCGGTGGCTGCTCAAGGATATGTACAGGGGAAAAGTAATTTCTGACTGCTGCACAGACACCATGCAAAAATAAGAGAAACAGACTATGGAGGGAGAAACTTTTAGCTGCCTCTAGTGCAGAGGTTGCAGCTTCTCTCATCAAATTTAACTAGTGCCAAGGCCATGCATCCAGGATGGCCATGCCTGTGGGTTCCATTCTCTCAGGTTGCAAGGGATTGCACAGCTTCCAGCACAACCCAGGGCTGCAGGTCCCTCCCACTATCCAGTTACTAGGAATTTTCCAGTAAGTGAGACCCCATAAGGAGGTGTCAGTGATAAAAGCCAACCTGAGAAGAACCCTCTCAGCGTCAGAGCTGAGCACACTAATAAATCATTTAGCCCAGCACCTTCTAAATACCAGCCCTAAAGCAGCAATATTTACATAAGTTTCCCCAGCCCATGCACAGATGGTCTCTGACTGCTTACACTCTTGGAGAGCTCTCAGCATGAGCAAGGAATTCCCTGGGTGAGGGAATACCTCAGGCTTTTCACAGGGACAGTGTGCATGGTTAGCTTTGGGTACTAAACAGTGCAAAATAAAGCAGAGAGTATTTCCTACGAGTCTGGGAATTCTGACCTAATTCTAAACAAGCATCTGTTTGCTCTGAGCATCAAAACCATGAATAAGCTCAGTAAAACCCTTCTTCTGAAAGCAGAGTGATGGAAAGCTTTCAAACCCTTTAAAATCCCTGAGATCCTTTAAAATTCCCTTTCAGACTCCTGAGTTGTGGTATCAAGCAGAAATGTCACCTCAGCACTTGCTAGGATGACGGGCTGGGTTGGCTGTGATGCTACTTGGAACACCCAACCCACTGCCCAACTGAGAGGAGACAGGAAATTGTTCAGGTGATGCCTGTTGTCCTCCCACCAGGGTAACAAACAGCACCATGGAAGCAGGTCAGCCTTATCTCTTCATCTGCCTTTTGGTCCCAAGTGAGAGAGTTTCTCTCTGCAAGCATTGCTAAGTGTGAGTAGTTGGGCCACACTCTCACTTTCCCATACTTTCTAGAGTAATCTTTTTTAAGCCATGCATTGACACAGGGCAGTCCTATTAAAGGAGATGCATGCACAGCTGGGGCTGTCACATGGTCCTGTGCTGGAGGCTTCAATTGCAGCACTAGGTTGAAAAAAAAGGTAAGAAGCATTGATTCCTGATTTCTAATGCTTTCCATTAAAGAGGCAATAGCAAACAAAAAAAAACCCAACAAAACCAAACCAACCAACCAAGCAAAAAACACACACACAAAAAAAAATCTCACAGGAAAAAAAAAACCAAACAACTACAACTAAAAATGAAAAAAAAAAAAAAAAAAAGGAAGCAATAAACACGTCAGCTCTGTTTTGGAGGGCAGTTTTGGAGGTGTCCTGTGGGCAAGCTTGGGTTTACCTTATGATGTTTGCAAGTCGGGCATACAACATCATTTGGCCTCCTCTTTTTCTCTGTATTGTCATCTCCTGTTGGCTTCTGCTGGAGCTGTGCTTCTGCAGGTGCTTTGATAGGCAGAAAGCTCACCCAAAGTCCTGCCAGCAGGATGGGGACAGGCATCTGTCCCCATCTTCATGGCACTGTACTGACATCCACCTCCCACATGCAGTCATGACCATGCTACAGCAAAGCAGGAACATCCTCTGCCTCCAACAGCTGTACCAGCAGGACTGTGGAGTACATCTCAACATGATGGTCCCTCAGCAGACACCACTTCTCAGCCCTCATTGACATTTTCAGCTCCCAGGTGGGTTTGAGGTAGGATTTAATTCCTCCCTCATGATAAGAAAAAGATTAAAACTTAGAGGAGCATAGTAATTTATAAGTCATAACACAAAAACCGTGGATACTGCACCAGCTGCATGGAGTAACATGAAGCCCAGAGCAACACTGCCAGGGCCCAATATCATCATGTGATTTTCATTGCAAGTCTTCTGTCCCATTCTGCAGCACTTTGCACACCTCAGACTGGTCCCCTTTTTTACAACATACCCATCTCCCTGGCTTTTGCCTGTATCCTCAATCTTCTCTCTAAAGCCAGAGCATTTCTACCTTGCCTGAACTCTCTTCCCTGAGACTGGGAAGGAGACAGACCTGTGCTCCCTCATCCCTCCCCATGCGCAGATAAGCAGCTCCCTCTTCTTAGTTTAGTTCCTTGAGATGGCAAAGCAGCCACGAACATGGGGTCAGCAAGCCACAAAGACAGGGGAGGGAGGGGAGGAAGGTGCTGCACAGCAGCAGATGGGCACTTGTAGCTTCCAAGGAGACCAACATAGGAGGAAGAAGAAGCACAGATAACATGTGATGAACCAACCACAGATCCCCTTCTCCATCCTTCTGTGCCACTTGAGGAAAGAGGGAGATAAACTGGGAGTGAAGCACAGGAAGAAGGGATGGATGGGAGGAAGGTGTTCTAAGACTTGGATTTTATTTCTCATTACCCTACTCTGACTTGATTGGTAATAAATTAATTTCCTGGTGTGACGTCTATTTTGTCTGTGATAGTAGTTGGTACATGAGCTCTCCCTGTCCTTATTTTGACCCATGAGCTTTCCTACATATATTGTTACATCTTACTCCCCTGTCCAGCTGAGGAGGGGCATGACAGAGCATCTTTGATGAGCATCTGACATCCAGCCAGGGTCAAAACACCACAGCCTCTAGGAGTGCAAGCCATAAGAAAAGGAACAAGGATTTCTCTATCCTCCACCTAATATCCAGTCTGCTCCCTCAGCAGGTAAATATTTCTGGAGCAGGGATTTCTAAAACATGTGCCAGGGAGATGGACAGTGAATCACACAGGTCAAAGCGAGCGGTCAATACAGTGACCCAAATGCAAAATGGTCTGGCACAATCTGTTCCACGTCAGTGCACTGAGCATCCATGCATGCTGCAGGGACAGTCCTCCTCACCCAGAGACCAACCCTGACAAACCTCCCCTTTCACCTGGGATGAAATTTTAAGAATGGAAGGTAGCTTCAAGGTTTGGTCCATATGTATAAAAGTAGCAGTAGGAAGAGCAGCTCCACTAAACCACTGCTGCGACTTAAAGAGTCTAGAAAAAGACACAGGTAAAGTGTAGCAAGCTGTTCTTCCTGCAGCACAGCATCCCAGCTTCCTGAAAGTCAGGGATTTCCTGCACCTGAGGTTATTCACTGGACCACCACCTGAATATACAGCTTGCTCCCACTCTCCATGGAGGAGAGAGGCTTGTTCCCATGTGAAATAAACAGGTATCCCAGTGGAAGTGGACAACATGTCTCCATGGGACTGCACCACCTCTTATGTCCCAACACCAAGGTTCAGGAGCATCCTGCCATTCTGACAAATGCTTGTCCACCTTCAAGTGAGCGAAAGCTGAGAGTCAATAGCAGGATCCCTGTGCTGTGCATTAAAGGAAATATTTCCACATTTTCCTTTCAGATTGTGTTGAGATTGCTTCTGCTGTGGGTCTGACTTGGTAATGCTTGCTCATAGCAGAAAAAATCCAAGTCTCAGGTGATGTGAAGTCCCTCCCAGGTCTTGCTTTAGGTCCCTCAAGCAGAGAGCATGAGCTGTAGTCCAGCAGCAACTTGAAGCCAAGGAGAGGGAGCAGGCCAGCCAGCAGAAGCTGACAGTGTCACATTGACTTGTGACCCACCTGGAGGCCCCAGGAGGATCTCAGGAGGCACAATGTTCAGTCACAGAGAGGTACTTTCCTCCCTGCCAACCACAGCGCCAGCTTGGGGCACTGCTGCTTTCCACCAGCAGAGCCAATGTTAAAAGTATTGACTGTTTCCTTGAGAAATCCTCGGGAAAAGCAATCTCCTGCCATTATGCTGAGGAGGAGGAAGAGAATGCAGTCCCCAGAGAAGACCTGGTGGCAGCTAAAATCTGTCCACCAGATTTTACCAGCTGGATTAGGACAGACAGGGAAGGAAGAGGGTTTCCTACAGTGCTTCAACTCCTTGTTTGGCACATGCATGGCTCCAGATATAGGCTTGCATCTGTGAAGGCTAAGATTTGGTTTTAATCATGTCTCTAAGAGAATATAACAAAAAGTTGTTACCATATTTGTTTGGAGTATGAATAACTAATGGAGCAAATACCAACCAAAACCGAAACTGTTGTAATTAACCACTGTGTAACAGAGATTTCGGTTCATCATCACAGTACTTTCAAATAAGGGGGTTATCTGCACATAAATTTTTAAGTGTTATTTAGAAAGGGAGTAATCCTAGAACAACCTGATTTGCTCTAGGAACACATTCTGGAAGTCAAATTTCTATTTATTTACAGAAAACCAAAATGAAAATATTATGTCTATTTTCATGTGGCAGGCTTAGAAAACAAAAACAGTCACAGGAAAAGTATTTGTGATGGAAAGTTACCATCCTCTCCCTGGGACTGCTCAGACTGTGAGAAGAGAAGGAAAGTGGGGGGAAGAGAGTATGTGTGTGTGTATGTGTATATAGATGTATATATTTATTGATATATATTTAGTGCATGTTTATTTATATACATTTATGCAGAGAAGTAAGAATCATAATCTCAGGAAAAAATTATATGAGTATTTTTAGTTAACATGAGAATAAATAATACTCTTTCTTAGGCTGGAAAGGAGCAACTTGTGCACACAAATGCACGCATCCCTGGTGGGAACTGGAGGCCTGAACTGTTGTAGTTTTCATGATGGCACAAAAGAAAGACAACTAAAGCTAGGCCTCAGCTGCCACCATAGCTCCTCTCCTGAAGACAAGGAGGGTGGCTGGCTATGGAGAAGCATGAGTGAGGGCCGCAGTGCTTCTCCAAGTTTCCCATGAGAAGTCTTCAGGGGTGATACATGTTCCATGAAGACCTTGAACACTGTACTCTGTGTATGTGAAAAGTGATTATAAGGACAATTACCGTATTTGTCTCCTTTCCCTGTAATAAGGAGCATCTCTAAGAGAGAGTGACAGAGAGAGAGGGGGAGAGAGACAGAGAGCAAGCAGGTAGCTCACTCACACTCCTTTGCTCTGCTGCACCCTGTATTTCTCCAGTTTTGGTTGAGCTGGTCCCAAAAAACACCAGCCCTGACCTTGCTCCTCTCTCCATCTGCCCCAGGGGCTCAGCCCCTCTGTGAGGAAAGATGGCCCAAAAAATCAGCATGCCAAAACATCAGTGGGTGCTTTTATAAATAAAAAGGAAGAGCCATTGGATAACCCCCGTCTGGAGGCCAGGGAATGCTCGGAGCCCACGCGTGTGCACGGACACGGTGCCACCTGCCCGCGTGGGCATGCAGTGGGCAGCGAGGCAAACCTCTCGTGCAGCAGTGCTGCCTGACTTGTGGAGAACAAAACCCTCCACCAACTCTTCCAGAAAAGAAAACAAAAGCCTTGAACAAACCATCCCCAGGCCATTTCAGCCAGCAACAAAGCTAACAAGCAAATCAAACAGAGAAATATCCCAGCAGACCTCAGCTGGCTGAACAAACAAACGGAGAAACTCAGGTTCCAAAGAGCAGGGGAGCTGGGTTATGAAACAAGATTTTTGATACAAAAGGAAGCTTACAGCTATCGCTGGTGATTAGACACGGAAGAGAAAGGTCGCTCTGGGTGTTAGACCACACTTCATACACACACAGAGGTTATTCAATCAATATTTGTCCTGGAATCACATGCGGTGGAAAAAATTTCAAGTGAATGGTCAGCAGAATTTAATGCTCGCATTCATTCATGTTGTGCTCTTGGATGAACATGTGTTTTTATATCTAGCACAACCTAAGCATTAGAATCCAGGAGGTTTTTAATCAAAATACAGGAAAATCTTGGAATCAAACACTACATTTTATATGCCTTTCAATTACATTTTCAGCAGGACAGGAACTTCTCACAATTTTAGAAAGGGATCTATGGCGGGAGGGAGATAATTTGAATCTCCAAGTTCTGAAACTAACAGGAAAAATAATTCAGTTAAGGCTCCAGAAAAGCAACACTGTCCACAGAAACCTCCCCAAAGCAGAAGGGAGGCCCTTATTCCTGCCATCACAGTGTTCTCTGGCTATGCTGCTGCGCTGGCATTAGAGGTTTTATTTAGGGTCACAGCAGTAACAGCAGGAAGATACAATCCTCAGATGAACAGGCAGCTGTTACCCCCTGCCTTTGTGAAAATGATGATCTCAGGTTGAGGATACTGTTGCCTTGAATCATCATATTTTTTTATCCCCCTGCAAGTTTGTCACAACATATTGTTTGCTTATATTCAGATCTTAAGGCCATGACTCAATTGTCTCCCCTCAGCAAGAGTTAAAGGAAATTTGACCGCAGATGCCCTAACCATGGACTTTAGAATTTGGGTGCAAATAATAATGATTAAAACACAAACAAAGCAAAACAAAAACAGACAAAACTCAACCCTCTTGCCTAGTGACTTAGTGACAAAATATTTGTGAGGCGCAGCACAACATCCAGTTCAGGCTGTGATATACCTGACGGGTGGCATTCAGATGACTATCACAGTGGCAGGATGTCTGAAAGTCCTTCAAATACTGTATGTGTGCCACTGAAGTGAGATATTTGTGCCCTCTAAGATTGCATAGGGGTTAATTTCAGCTGCACAGGGGATAGCCTAGGAGAGGTGAGCCCCAGTGAGCAGCACAGAGTTATAGAACAAAGGTAAATACAAGCTGGCTGCTTCAAGGCAGAAGCTTTCAAGGAGAAGCTTATTTTAATATCCTAGCTGGAAATTCACCGGAAAAACAGTTCCATCAGCCCTGGTCAGGAAGAGTGAGAGGGCAGAGATTATGTTCCTCTGGCAGTCTGTCCTGATGAAGCTCCCGTGCTCCAGCACAGGACAAAGCGTTGCGACATCCTGGAACCGATGGCTGTGCTTTCTTCCTCACGCAGCTAATGCGAAAGAGAGAAAGCCGCGAGTTGGTCACGCCGTGTTAAGGATCGCTTTGATGGACTTCAAAGAGCCTGCTGAAATCATCTGCTGTGCACGCAGTGCCGCTCTGCTGCCGGGGGAGATGCTGCAGGAGGGCAGGGCCTGAGTGGGGAGCAATGCCCAGGTCAGGGACCACGTCCTGTTTCTCTTGTAAACCATTTTTCTTCATCTGCGCCCATCCAGCCCTCTACAAACACCCTCAGGGCAGTGCTGATGACCCACGCTGGTGTTGTCTGCAGAGAGGAAACTCCCTATGCAAAGTGGGGCATCCTGGCACAAAACAGGGTTTATCCTGCAAATGGGATGTCAGGTTTCACATGGGGATTTGCTCTTTCTAGGTTTCACCCACACGAGGCCATTGAATTTATATTTTGTAACACCTGTAAGGGAATATTCAAAACAGAGAGGGAAAAGAAAGATCGTCCATGAATGTGATTTGTTACCCTCAGAGCTTTGGCTCTCACTCTGTTTGGCACTGAGCACTGCAGTGTCCTGTCTCACTGGTTCTCTGGCTCTGCATTGGGGCAAAACTGCACAGATTCAGGCACCATTAAAATGATGTTTCATGGGAGTCACTCAATGCTCTGTAATGCTCTCCTTAAATAGACACAGATTTGGCCTAAAATTACTTGGCTTGATGCCCTTTAGAAATGTCCACTTCAGAAACAATTGCAAACTTAATTTGAGCATTTGGAGTTCTGGGGCCAATTACCCTACACACATTTGTCTTCCTCTTACCTTTCTAGGCCATCAGCCTCCTGCTCCTCTCTGCCATCCCAGTATGCTTTGTGCAGAGCAATAAAAACAACATATCCCTCACCTGTCTTGTTCTGGTTGGCAAGTAAATACTAAAGGCTCAGGACCAGCAGATAGCTGTTCAAACAAATTCAGGTCTTATCGAGCCTAGAAAGGGTTGACACACCCATGTTTTCACTGTGTGGCTCTCCTGTGCTCTGTAAGGGTCATTCTCAAGACAGAAACTGCAATGTTTTTTCCAAGGGCAGAGTATGCTTCATGATGTATTGTCAAATATTGCATTTGGTCCACTGAAATGCTTAGTAGGTGTCAGTTTAAAATTCCTATACATTTTTAGAAACAAAAATAGGGAAGGGTGACAACATGTCATTACTGTTTAGAGCAGCATGAAATTTAAACCAGGAAATGTCTTGATATTAGAAAGAGGAATTTCAACACTAATTGAAGTTCTGCCATTTTTAAACATTTCTCTATAGCCTGTTCCTCTTCATTTTTTTCTCACGAACATGCTTATACCTCCCAAAATAAGCAATCACTCAGATGAAACTGTACAAAGAGGTGGCACCTCATGGCCCCTTGTGAGCTCCTGAGCTGGCCCAAAACACCAGTACAACATAAATCACTCAAGACAGCTCCTGAAATGTGCTTCTTGTTTCTCAACACCAAGCGTCAATCCTACCACATCATGACCACAAACGTTCCTTGGAGATTTTTACTGGTGCATTACATATAAAGGTTTCTT
Source organism: Erpornis zantholeuca (assembly GCA_013400515.1). NCBI lineage: Eukaryota > Metazoa > Chordata > Aves > Passeriformes > Timaliidae > Erpornis > Erpornis zantholeuca. The sequence continues at coordinate 105,000 of VZTN01019084.1, read as the reverse complement.
AAGCACCTTTAGGATTTTCCTCTTAGGGCCTCCTCACCACCATCTTCCCTAAGGGTGGCAGGGGAAATGGGCACTCACAAATGGTCCCCACGCCTGAAGCATGCTGATGTCTCACCCTGGCCCCTCAGAACCTCAAGTGAGGTGCAAGAGAAGCTGTAAGAGCAGCAGCGAGGGAAACCAGGACTATGTCAACAGAGACAAGATATAGATGAACCAGGACTAAGAACAGAGCTACAGAAGATATCTGAGCTGTGGTTACAGCAGGGATAAGACCCCGACTGGAAGACACAACTCTGACATCCTTGCTTCATTTCTTCCCATTAGAAAACTGCTATTTCTGCACTCCCAGTACCAGATGGAACGTAATGAGACCACACATGGGGTTTCATTTACAGACCTACTCTTGATGTACAGGACTTCTGACTCCATTGAACTGTATTTCCCCCAACTTACAATCTTGTCCTGAAATCTGAGTTCCAGCCTCTCTATAACTTGCAGTCCATCCATTCATTACCTGCTGGCAAAGAACTGCAGGTGAAGTTCTGTTTCCCTCATATCACTTAGAGACATAAAAACTACTTTGCTGGCTATTTTAGCAGCTTAGATTTAAAAGTAAGGCACAGATACATTTGATCAGCTTTAGACCAGGGAATGAACACTCAGAGTATAGATTCAAATAAGTATTCAGCTAGCTGCAGTAATTGCTCTGGTCTCTGACCAACTGATCAGAAGAATGCTTTTCCTCCCCAGAATCCCTTCTTTTGAAGGCATACCATAGAATCACAGAATTGTATAATATCCCAAGCTGGAAGGGGCCCACAAGGATGTGGAGTTGTTGAAGTACAACTCCTGGTCCTGCACAGGACACCCCAAGGATCACACCATGCACCTGAGACTATTGTCCAAATGATTCATCAACTCTGTCATGTTGGGTGCTGTGACCAATTCCCTGGGGAGCCTGACCCAACTTCTGGGTGAAGAACCTTTATCTAACATCTAACCTAAACCGCCCTTGACACAGCTTCATGCCATTCCCTTGGGTCCTGATCATCAGAGAGAAGAGGTCAGCACTTGCTCCTCCATTTTCCCTTGTGAAGAAGCTGTAGGTCTTCCATAGAAGCTGCTATGAGGTCTCCCCTCAGACTCCTCTTCTCCAGGCTGAACAAACCAAGTGACCTCAGTCACTCCTTGTACAGCTTCCCCTCTAGGTCCTTCCCTTGGAGCCTCTCTGGATGCTCTCTAATAGCTTTGTATCTTTCATATGTTGTTATGCCCACAGAGGGCTCAAGGTGATGCCGTGTGAGTGCAGAGCAGAGCAGGACAGTCCTGTGCCTGATGCTCTCAGGATACAGCCAGCCCTCCTGGCTTCCTCATATTCAACTTGCCATCAGCCAGGACCTTCATGTCCTTTTCAGCAGTGCCGCTCTGCAGTTTCATTCCTGTCTGTACACACATCCAGAGTTGCCCTGTCCCAGGTGCAAAATCCAGCACTTGCCCTTCTTAAACTCCATAGAGTTGGTGATTGCCCAGTCTGAAGCCACCCCACTTGGTGTAACCCTTTGTACCTGGCCCACGAGCCCCTTGCTCACCCATCGCATGACGTGTTTATCATATTCAAGAGACCTTTGAAGTTCCAGGGTTTTATTCTGTAAGCATTGTTCCTGCTGTAAGTCAACATTAAGACAACTTAAAACACTTAACAATATATGACACAGACCTTGTTTTTCAGAGGAGATCTGCATTTAAGGCAAACATTAACATACAGCCCGACTCCAATGTGCTCCCTTCCCACAAAACAGTGCTTAAATCAAGCAGTAGTTCCATTAAAGCCCATGGGATTACTCCTGCAGTAAGGTGCTTTTCAAAAGGGATAGCATCATTAGGCTGCAGCTCTGAGAAGTAACACTGTGGCTGCATGGAGGGTGTGAACAAGCTTTTATTACCTAGGATCTCCTAATTAGCCCTAATGATGGTTTGAATGTGACTGATTGCATCATGCCTCATTGGCAGCGTAGAAAAGAACTATTTCAATTAGTTTTGAAAATGAGTGAATTTAATTAGAATATTGCAGAATACTTGATATTTACAGAATATTTAATTTTGTGCTAAACACCAAGTTTTTAGCCAGGATTTATGTACTCTTGCTATAGAACCCTTTTGCTTTGAGGGAGCTTGTTCCCATAGGAACACAGTCACACCGGCCACATGGAGACAGCTAAAACATTTCCAAAATCAGCCAGCAAAATAATTCTGCTATGTATTCCTTCTACTGCTCTAGTTTGAGTGTATATATTATGTCCTATTATATCTAGTTGGAATTACATGCCTGCAGGGCAAAGTGAAATATATACATACATACATATATACATATGCACAAACACACACACAGAGAACCAAAACCTTGTTAATTCTTTTTGGTGTGCCTCTGAACTATTTCATTGTTATTTTCTTTTTCCTGAGTGACTGACCCAAAAAACAGCCATCTCCAAAGACATTGCAGTAAATTAGAACTAAATTTTTTTTTCTTACTTTGGAAGAAAGAATTACCAGTGTGTCAAACATCCCAATAGAGACACCTGCAGATGCACCAAGAATGTACCAAATGCCGGGAGAGCTGTACCCTCCTGTTACATTGCCATTTCTTTCTGTTTCCTTTCTGGCCCCTAAGTAAGCTTTATTTTGTCACAGGTTTTAGGACAGATCTGACAGACTCTTTCCAGCTCTTATTTCTTCACAACTTAATGGATTTATCCTTTCCTTGGGGCTCAAGGAAGCTTGAACTTTAGTCTTTCAAGTTGAATGCCATCTCTCTCTTCCCTTACTTTCTTCTACACTTGAATGCTTCATTTATTTAACAGCTTCATTGATCTCAACATGAAAATTATTACACCAAAATGCTATTCAATTTGAACAGAGAAAGCAGAAGAGTTTGGATCTGTCTTGTCAGGGGATTGCCTTTCCATTTATGTAATTTTCATTTGTTGCTTACAAAACTTTCCTGCTAAAACATTCAGAGCACAAATGTATCTTGTTTAGACCAATTTTAGCAGCTTTAATTGCTGTCAGACTATGTAAAACATGTATGTGGCAAGTTGTGGTTATTGGGGGTAGGACTGAGCTGCTGTTTTCCCCTGCCATGGCAGCAAGACATCCCCATCCTGCAGGCAGCCCCTCTGTCCTGGCAGACCCCACTGTGCAGCTGCAGCACCCACGGCCGTTCCTCTGCAGGTAAATTTGCTGTTCCTCCAGGGGCTGCCTGCACTCCCATCCCTTGCACCACGAAGGCAAGAGGGATGATTTGGGAAATGGAGGCAGCAGCCTCACATGAGCACCACAGCTGTGGCCCAGGGCTGCAGGGAGCAGTGGAAGACCTCTGGGGGGCTGTGATGGGAAGCCTGTAACTTCACCTAGCCGTGATGAGAACAGCAGCCAGGCACACGCCAGATCAGAGGTGCCCAGCCTTTGGCCACTCAGAGGTCTGGGGAGAGAGAAGCTGCCCATCATGCTCCTCCCACCCAGCCTGCAGCTGAGGCTCACCCATATTCCCCTGCCACCAAAGCCACTGCCATTTCACCTTCCCTCTCTGGAGCCCAGTCACTTATGCCAGCTTTTCTGACCACCCTGGAACAGAGGCAGAGCTGGCCTGGCTGGGTTTTATCATGTTGGAAATCTGCCAATGGCAAATATTTAGCTGGGAATATTGCTCAGGGGATCCAGGCAGGTCCTGTGCCCTGTTCTGGGGGCAAGTTAAAGTGGCTGAACACCCTTGGGACTCCCATGCAGGTGGCCCAAGGTGATAGACCACAAGGATGCAGGCACAAGTTTTATTTCTCCCCTTTGGTTGCAAGCTTTCCACACCAGCCTGCAACGAGCACTACCCACTGAGGATCTTCCAAAGTTAAAACGGCTCTGAAACCTTCCCTGAAATTTTGGAATGAACCAAGTGTGGTGCTCATGGGATATCATGTTGCCTGCAGACTGGAAAACGCCACGAAGCTGAACTCAAAAAACCAGCTTCTGCCACCAGAAGTTTTCCATTTGCTTCCTTCATTCCCCTTGGAGTCACACTCCTTGAATATTTTCAAGAGGGGAAAAAAAAATCCTTTGAACGTTTTTTTTCTTTTTCTTGGATATTAAACATTTCCAGTCAAGCTGAACTTGTAGGAGAGTCTCTGAAACACTCCACCACCATGTCCCTCTGGGAACTTTAGATTCTATTTATTTCATGTTTTTACTCACTGAAGGCCGTGTCTGAGAAGGTGTCAACAGCATTTTCCTTCTCATCCAGCTCCTTGGTATGACTGTCCTGTGAACTGGAGGGTTTTCTTACCCTCAGCAGCCAGCAAACTGAAGGACTTGGCGACATGAATGTTTCAGAAACCTGCAGCCTGTTTTAAAATTATCCCGAGGCGATTAAAAATTAACAGACACTGTGACAAAGATGGATGGTCTTCCAGGCTTCCCTCTGAAATCTTAATGTCCAGTGGTTCTGTACTTGATTCCAAATTGCCTCAGAAGGGTAAAGAACAGGATAAATCATTGCTGTCACTTAATGAAAACCTTAAAACAGGTCTTCTTAGCAACCAGTTATTCTTTTCTGCACTACTGCAGTTACAGGTTGATTTCTATTTACACCACTGCCTAAGGTGATTTCCAAGCACACAGGACATTTGCCCCTTCCTTGTTGCAATAAAGATGACTCCATGTTGAACCTCATGCTTATGTTAACTTACCATGACACTGAAAAAAATTCAAAACCCGAACTCTGATTTCAAAGAAGAAAACTGCAGGAAGACAAGGACAAACAGAAACAGGGGTTGTTTTCTGTACAAATGCCCACAGTTTTTGTTTTTCAAGGGAGGAGCTATGTGGCCCTGTTCCCATTTAATCACTCCAATAGGAGCCAGTAGGAGCCAGCAACAGCCACATTCCCGTTGCAATTCTGACATGGCCACCTTCCTTGTTTTGTCTAGTTATCCTGCAAGCTCACTGAGGCATGGGACAGCATTTTAACAGCACCCAGGAAAATGGAGATCCCAGTTAAGTGTGGGTCTTTAAGAGATCCAATAGGATATACAGTGAAAAAACAACAGTGGAAACAACAAACAAACTCAAAGCCAGCTTAAGTTGAATGAGGAACTTAAAAAATTCAAGGATGTAAGAAAAAGGTGAGGAGGAATTCCTGCTGGATGTGCAAGCCCTCAGCCCCCCCGCTGTGTGCATGCATCCCCCCCAAGGATGGTATTTTTTGCTCCTGCAGCTCCTTCCCTCTCCACATATGAACACGCTGACCCTTCCTCCACTCTGTTTGTCCACTCTGTACCTGTGGTCCAGCAGCCACCTCCAGCATGCCCCAAAGCAGCTGGGAACATCCCTCCCAGAGATCCCACAGTTCTGGGGACTGCCTGTGTTTAGCCCCTCCAGCAAAGGTGGAAGCCTGAAGTTTGCTCCATGAAGATATCTCCTCACAGGCACTGGCAGTTTTAGCTGCCAGGCAGCAGTAAGTCCCTAGCTAACATATCTGAGCTGTTATTCAAAAGGCTTAAAATTGGACAAAGTTGGGTGGATTTCGAAAGGAAGGGCGTCCTCCCTCCTTCCCTAGCCCCACCTGAGAGACAGAATCCCACCTCCTGAATTCTTATCTCACTGTGGGGATGCTCGGGTATTTCAAAGGAGAGGTCATAAGAAGTTCTAACGTGGGCCAAGTGATGTGTTTTTCTTGGTCTTGCCCTTGGAGCTCGCATAACCATTTTGACCAGTTTTCCAAGAAATGCTTGGCCTGAATTGGATCTAGCGTGGATCTAGCAATGGAAAATATTAAGTATTCTTAATGAAAGTGCAATAAGTTGGAGTAATGATACAAGCCAGTTTTGACTTAACTAGACTGCCCTAAATTCTCTAAGAGACAAACAACTATCAAATTGGCTCTATCACCTGTGTGTGCCCTACCAGCTTACTGATGATCTCAGGAACTCTTCAGCACAAACACAATCACCACGCATGCCGCACCTCTGACATCCAAAATAATTGGCAGGTTGGGTGCCCTGACCATCCACACCTCAGCTGATCTGAGGAGACACTGTTTCATCTTTGCTGAGGGCACCTGCCTCTGTGTGTCCTGCCCCACATCACCACTCCAACCACGATGTTCGGTGCTCACAGATTTCTCTCTTTCCCACTAATGTATTTGAATTTGGTTTCATGTTAACTTGGCAATGTTGGCACCTACTCCGGAATGATGCAAACAAAATTAGGTTCTTCAGAGAGAGGCAAGTGTGGAGCAATCCTATCAAAGGAATGCTGCTTTTCCAAGAAGGTGACACTCTTCTTAGTGTCACACTTCTACATTTCAATTAGCAAATGTGACCCTTAACAAGCAAGACACTCAGGCTCCTGAAAAATCACCAGTGAGAAGCACAAGCACTTAGCATTTCCGAGAATCAGGCTAAATTTACAACAGACTGAAGGTTTGGGCCTGGCACTAAAACAGGTCTTGCTCTCCAGATGCAGTATTAGTCTTTTGTAAAGAATTTCTACTGTCTTTATCCAATTTCCATTCTTAACTATGGCTCCCAGTGAAATTTGTTCAAACTCCCCCAACTTTTTTTCTGCCAGACACTCCTTCTAAACAGAAGGATTATTAAATCCACATTCCAAATCTTATTCCAATTTTACAACTGCTTTCCCCTTTTGAAGTACAATTCTCTTCTACAAAGTAAAGAAAAAAAAAAAAGTGTTTATCAAGATTGGATTTTGATTGTTTCCTCAAAGTCTTGCACAGCAAGATGAGAGTACTCACAGGCTATGGGAACTCTGCCTGACTATGGGGATCTGATAGTGTTATACGACCACTGGTAATAATGATCTCTCTTCTCACCTACAGGAACATTATCACCAGACATCTTTGCTGAGCTTTGCATAACAGCATTACCTGACTGAGCCTGGCAGTCAGAAAATGAGACCCTCAAAATTACAAGAAACAATTGCATTTACTCTTTCTTCCCCTAGCTGCCTCGGTTCTGCAGCTCTAACAAGTACCAGTGACAATAAGAAACTTGTTTTTGTCACCAAAGCAGGCAAGCACTGTAGAGGCCACTCAAGAACTAGCCTGGTGACTCACACTGGTGACTCAGGACCGGTTATTCCTGCAGAGTTAACTCTCAGTTTAACACAAATCTCGCCTCTAACTCAAATTCTGGGTGAAGTTTTCAACTCATCTGCAAAGATATTTTTAAGCTCAGCTTGACAAACTACTCAGGACCCCAACTTTAGCTCAGGGTCTGTGGCCTTTCTGTCTGGCTTTTCATATCCTGCTGGCCACACACTTGCCTTTCAGCAGGACTGCACTCACACCAGTTAAACTAAAGACAACATGAGGATTCTACACACATGTTAACTTTCCTCTGAGGGCAGGTGTGTAAATGCACTGTTTCTCCAATCCCATTCCTCAGACTGGTAAACTGCTGTGCTTTTGTTTTTGTCCAAACTCCCTCCACCATCTTCAATCTCTATAAAGAAAGCCTCTCCATCACCTGTGTTAACAGGACCCCCAAATTCCATGCTGCCTCTGAACACCCACAACCGGTGAGTCTCTCCTGCAGGTCTTGGTACACTGGGTGAAAAAGCCATCATGCTCCATCACTCCCATTACCACTTGTCATCCAACCACTTACATAAGCCTGTGATCTCTGAAAGAAAAACATTTCCTTGCACTTGGGGAGAGGTGGTTGGTTGGAAGAGAACTTGGAGCAGGAAATGATTGAAAAAACAGTCACAGAAGCAAGCTTCCAAAATGTGCCTTTTCGGTTTTCCTTTCAACTTTGCTATTTCCTCTAGTCAACCACTGCTTCCCCATCAAACAAAAAAGTTTCAACCAGCAAAATCGATTTGTTTAACATTTTCATATATCCTCCAGCATACAGGACTTCTATGGAATCGCCCAAAGTTTTGCTAAGCGCAGATCAAGAGGATATAAGTAACTGGAAAAAAATTCACATTATGTTGTGCACATTAATTTAAATTTTCTACTAGATGTATAAATAGGTCTAGAGATCGTGGTATTTCTAACGTGCCAATTATCTTTGTACTGTGGTACCCCACTTGCTGTCAAAAATAGCTTCACTTCAGACTGAAAACATAATTTTCTTCTTGTACGTGCCTTTCTCATATGGGTTTATTTTCACTTGCAGTAGAAGGGATGTTTTAACCCACCCTCAGTGTGATTTTTGGAAAAAGCAGTACCCCCAGAGGCAGCTTGTGCATATTAGACGATGAACATCTGTTTGGGTCCATGGGAGCATTTGGGCTGGTGAACACACACAAGCACTTTGCAAAGTGACAAAGTGAGCTCAGCTGGATGAGCCAGGCCAGGAAAGACCTACAATTTATCCTGACCACTCCAATTTTGAGGCAAAGAGGTTGATAGGCTCAACCATTCATTTAAGTGTTCCTGATTGTTGAGACTGTAAAAAATTGTTTTGTAGAATTCAGGTGCAAAAATTATCAGGATGCATATGTGGACAAGGGAAGGGGTAACATTTCCTACTTGGTCAGCTGTAGAGGAGCTCTAGAACAGAAGCTGTGGTTTCATTTAAAAAGTGCTTCCAACAGATAGCAATTTATCCCATCACAAGAGGAATTTTGTGAAAGGAGTGCACATTTCTGCACTCATAAAAATGTCCCAAGTTAAAGCAACCTCTGGAACCCCATCTGGCATTTTGGTGGTGTTCTCCTTCCCTGACCTGTGCATTGTGAGAAGCTGAATTTGGGAAATACACACCAGCACTCAGTTTCCATACAGAGTTTTTGAGCTCCAAAGGAAAATACACAGTGTTGCTGCTGCCCCTCAGAAATGCAAGAAGAAAGAGGTATCCCAGTGTGTATCTTACTCAGTTCTAATGTGGGAGGCCTGACCTATTTACCACTTGACAGTAGTCCTTGGACCAGGGGTCAGCATTCAGTAACGTACCAACTACCAGGCTACAGAGCTGTGACATTTTTCTGTGACCTGGGAGTCCTATTCCAAAAAGATCTGAATTCTTTTAAAAGTGGTAGTCTCAAAATAAGCCTGGAACTCCTCCATGGGAGCCAAGTGCATCAGTGCCCCAACATCTCACTGGTCTTCCAGGGACAATGTCTTCAGTCAGAAACAGGCATTGCCATCAATGGAAGGTGGCAGGCCTGAAATTCCTCAGCCTTCCTACTTAAAACAGATGTTAGAAGGAACCACCCTGCAATCACAGGGGTACAGAGCATCCTTCCAACAGATGGGACGTGTCAGTTAGGCTTTCCTCTGGGGAGGAGAGTTTAGCACTCTGGACTACCCACTTTCCATCCAAATGATCCATCCTTAACATGCCACAGGGACAGGAACAAAAGTACCCTCTGATAAGAAAGACAAAATGAGTGTAAAGCTCAAAAGAGCAGACTGAAATGAGAATGTCCATCTCAAAATAGCACTCACCGACCTCTCTAAGAAGGTGTGATCTGGAGAACATATTGTTCTTCATCATTTCCCCTTCCCTTCCTCACTGCTTTCTGCTCAGGATGCTGCCCATGCAGAGTCCTTACCAGACAAGTCGCACACCCAAGAGACTTGGTGCCTAAATTTGGGGGTTGTGGTACTCAGTGTTAGTAGAGGCCATAGGCTCAGAAATAAATCCAAGTCAGGGAGCTCAATTCTAAAATCTTTGAATGTTCAAAATAACATTTTTGAGAGGAACACATACCTGGCTCCACAGCTTCCCCCAACAATGGGATTAGGTTCTCCTTTCTGATCAATTTTTTTTTTTTTTTGGTCATCAAATTAGCAAGGTTTTGATAAAATTGTAGGGGACATTACAATATTTTGTGACAGTTTGGGGTGGCTTGTGAATCATCCACCAGCTATAACTGGAATGCAACACAAGCTATTGTAATGCTTTATGAAGAAAGCGCGTGTTGCTATCTTGCGACAGCCATATGTTCCGCTGTTTGTATGTATCTGTTATCCAACCCTTACATAAGCTCTTGATGAAATTATCATCACAGGACAAGCACACTTACAGTACGGTTGAGTTGATCACAATAAGGTAATGAGGAAATGAAGGAACTTTATGCTGAGGTGGGACTGGCCGCCCGCCTTCCCAAGCCGCAGCTGCAGAAGGAGGCAGCGTGCGGACCGGCTGCTCCACAGCCATCACTTCGGGGACGACACGAATACAGACACTTGGGGCTTGGGCGACAAGAGAAAGGGCAAAAGTGCTTTCTCTGGTACAGGGGAGAGGAAAGGGTTGGGGAGGGAGTTGAGAGAAAGGCTAGGGAGGAGGTTGCTTCAATGGGTTTAGGGAACCCGTGAGATGTTACTTGCACACACAGAAGCACTCGCACGCCTCAGACTGCAGCGGGGCAGCAGGGGCCGGGACAGCCCAGGCTTGCCGCACCGCGGAACGCATCGTCGGCATCCAAGCGCATCTCCGGGGACTGCCCGGCGTCCCCGACTCTCCTCCCTGCCTATCGGGCACCGCCAGCGCCTGCCCCGGGCACCAGTTCCCACCCGCGAAAACCAGCGGGCAGCGCCAGGGCCGCTTGGCACGGCACGGCTGCACCCGGGTGCCGCTCCCAGTGCTGCTCCCGGTGCCGCAGACGGGCCGGGCCGAACCGCAGCCCCCAGTCCGGTGGGCTCTATACCGGGCTCCGAACACCATGTGCCGTGTACTACGGGCATAGACTCCACCTTCCCCGGCTCCCGCCCGCCCCCACGCATCCAGGAAGGGAAAAAGAGGAGGAGGAGGAGGAGGAGGAGGGAAGGGGGTGAAAGGGAAGAAAAAAAAAAAAAACGAGAGAGAGGTTGAAAGGAGGGAGCTCGCCGAGACCCACCCTTCTCCCTCCTCCTCCGGGCTGCTGGCCGGGCTTTTGTTTTCCTCCAGCGCCCCGTTTCCCACACGTGATTGCCGTGTTATTGCACAGGGCGCTCGGCAGCGCGGCTGCACCTATAAATACGGAGCGGGCGGGCGGCGGGGGCCCGGG
>VZTN01019084.1:7265-93383 GCA_013400515.1 Erpornis zantholeuca | reverse complement strand
GAGCGGCGGCAGCGGCGGGGATGTGCGGGCGTGCAGGGGCAGGTCAGCGGAGGTGCCCGAGCCTCCCGGGCGGCAGCAGCCGGTCAGTCGGTCGTTCCCGCCTGGGCGCAAGTGGCTGAAAGTTTCTCTCCTGCTCAGCAGTTGCGGGCGTGCGGCTGCACAGCCACCGTTTCCCGCCGCAGCCCAGCCCAGCCCAGCTGCGGAGACGTTGTCACCCTGCTCTCCCGACTGGTGGTGGATTCATCCCGCCGTGCTGCCTGTTCTACAGACAGCAGGCTGGGATCCAGCCCTGAGTCAAGTGCGCTGTAGCCAGGTCTGTAGCCCACAAGGGGGAAGGAAATCTTTGCATCGAATCCACGGATTACCGTGCGAGCGCATGGTTTAAGAAGCGTTTCGCTACCACCCTATATAAGCTCTTTATCTGCAAGCACTTTGTGTTCCTCTGGGTCGTTTCTTGCCGCCGGGTACTCTTTTGCCTTTTAATTCCTAAAGGAACAAGCTCACCTGATTCAGCTCTCAAGCTGAGACTTCTGGCTAAGAAGGTGCAATCATGTAAAAACGTGTGAATGCCTGTGGATACAAAATCACCTTCCTTCACTTTCTCAACAAACATACTCAGATATCAAAGACGGAGGGGGAGAAGAAGCAGGGAAGAAGCTAGAGGAAATGACTATGCTCCCCGAGCCCACATCAGCAGCCACTCCCACATTCCCCATTTGCCACACTCCCTCCTTGCTTCTCCCTTGGACAGATAGGTAGACTTTGAGTCACATGTTATTGCAAGGGTTTATAAAGGTAATTGAGCATAGATCGCTGTAGAAAAGTCCCTTTCAAAACCAACCAGCTTGGAGGAATTGGACGTATTCCAGGAGAAAGTTATCTTAGCTGCATGCCCCAGTGTTGGTTGTTTTTTTTTCCCTTCCATCTGAGTTGTATTGGTGGCTTTTTTGAACCCCTTTTCAGATGCTGTGCTAGGGAGCCCCACCTTCCCAAGTGAAATGCCTGCTGGTGGGTTACCACCCTTCCTTCTCCCAGCAATGTGTCTCTCAAAACATTTTCTGCCGTGACGGTCCTCTAATTGCTCTGTGGATCACCTGCACAGCTATGTCGCACAGACACACTCATGTGTTTTAGTCTGTGATGTGATTCTGCCCACAGCCCTGTGGGGGAGAAGTGACCCACAGACCATGATTTGGGGATTGCGTTTTTGCTCTTGAACTTAACGTTTAAGAAACTGTGTTCTCCTTGACCTTCTACTTAGCGAGTTTATTATTGATGCAAGATTGCAGTGCTACTTTTCTGGATTCCCAAGGATCATCCTTGGTTTTCCTTTCTTGCATGCTTTGGTCCTGTGCTCAGTTCTGGGAAGGATGCTTAGATCTCACTGGTATCACTTCACTTAGCCCTTCCTCTTCCAGTCATTTTTTTCCTTTGCTCTTGTTTGCCACTTTCTGAACGTTTCCTTCCATGTTTTTTGTTTGTTTGTTTTTTTTTTAATTACATGAGAACAGAGTGGAATTTAAGAGGGAAAGGTAATTGCTGTTCTCGTTTACAGCATAGAAACCCAGAGTCTTAGAAGTTCAGCTGCACTGCTAGCACGCAAACTGAATGGATAGCCCAAGTCCATGGCAAGGGAAGTAACCTAAGGACACCTTGCCAGGATGCTCCTCCAGTCCTATAGCGGCCGTCATTTGTCCAGCATATTTTCTTGTGATGTGGGCTGCGAGGAAAGTGCTGGTTTTCTCGTGCTATTTTGTTTCCTTGGGAGCAGGATTCAGCTATGGTGAAGACCTTGCATTACTCCACTGACAAGTACGAGGCTCTCCATTTTAGCACTTGCTTAAGGTTGACACGGGAGAGCTCTGGGCAATGTCCCCGCCTTTGCTGCCTGTCGTGATGCTGCACGTGTGCAGTCCGGGGCAGACTTTGGCCTGCCTTCAATAGATCTGTTTCTGTTCTGGAAAAGGGATATATTTTTAAGCATCAGGAACGGGCAGCTGCAGACCACAGAGGTTGCACAGAACGTTAGCGCCTCATCTTGTTAATGAAAAGGTGTGGTAGAAGCTCTGATTGCTGGGTTCGCTCTCGGCTGCACAGAAGATAAATCACAGGCATGCACCGGGCTGGCACAAGCCCAAGAACAGAGGGTTCGAGCAGCCCTTCTGCTGCTCTCTTAATGGACAGGAAGGAGCCAAATCCCCAGCACACAGCCAGCCCTTCTCAGGGCGACAGGGTGAAAGTCACAGCACCTGCCCGGGGACAGGCATTAGCTCACCTGAAGGATGATGCAGAGAGGAAAATCAGACTTTTCTGGTAGTTCACATATGTACCGGCTGCCTTTCCTCCCACCCTTTTGCTCTCCTTGTGGTGAGTGAGCTGGAAATTGAGTTTGAGTTGTTTGACAGACTAGTCCTCTGTGCAGAGGCATGTAAGTTATACGGTGAAACCTTTTTCTGTTACAGTATCAGGCAAAACAGGTTGCCTTATGTTGTTATTTTTATTTCGTTTTCAGAAACCATTGTGAACATATAATCAGAGTTCCCTGGCTTTTTTGTTTGTGTTAGCAGTTTGTATAATTGCATACTAGTTTATATTTAACAAGGTTATCATTAATGTGGTTTGGGTTTGTGCTCTATGTGTATTCACAAGAAACAAGCGATACAAAAAAGGAACATGGAGCTTCTAGCTGCTTGGAGGCTATTATGTAATTACATGAAAATGGCAGAAATTAGGATTGTTTGGAAGTTGGCTGGTTGGTGCCAAAGGCTCCTGTCTAGCGCAGAAGGAGTTTGTTTCAATTTGTGGTGAATAGGTGGATGAGGACATGAGTTTACTAGAAACTAGGGCCGGGGTTTCTTTCATGTCAAATTATAATTCATTTTAATAGCATAATCTTAAATTAGTGAGGAGTTCTGTGAAACAAGGTTTCGGCAACACTGGTTTAAAAGTATTTCACATCCTGCAGATTAGGTACCTGTCCAGGTACCTGTTTTTTGTATGCCTAGAATTCTTGTTGTCATAGTTTTCTTTGGGAAAAGTGTTGCTGTTTCCATATGTGAAGTTTCCTTTTCCAGTGGGCCAGGTGGTTAGAAACAAGCACATGCTCTCTTTTTTTTGGTGTTGTTTGGTTTGGTTTGGGGCTTTTTTCTTGTTTTGCTAAGAAAGCAAATCGGTGATTGGATTTGGAGTTTAAACATTGCTTACAGTTCCATTTGTCTGTGTCGCCATGTCAGGTTTGAAGGCAGATGGGCAGGAGAATTCCTTCTGGGAGCAGCAGGTGCTGGGAAGCAAGGAGGGAATATCTGCTGAGTAATTACTGGGGAGAGGTCCACTCAGAAGGACATTGAGGTTATCATGGTCCAAATAGATTTTACTTCAGAATTTAGTGACTTACAATAAATCTAATTTCGTGAGTAGTTCTAAAATTTACAGTTAGTAAAACTTGTGAAAATTCAGTTTATTTCTACCTATTAGAAAGGAAAGAGCTGCATTTGGCCTCAGTATTTATCTTCTGGAGAGATGAAATGAAGGGAGATGCTGGAATGGTTGACTTGCCTGACTTTTGTAGGGTTTGCAAAGTTCCATGGGTTGTTAGTGCTGGAATAAGCCTCCAGGATGTTGTTGAGGGCCTGAATCCTGCTGTTTAGTATTTGCATCAGGGGGCTGAGAGGTCAGAATCCAGTTCTTGATGGCCTTGGGCAGGCAGGCAGTGCAGTTTCAGCCCACAACAGAAGATGCCTCCAAACTGAACACATGAGAGACAAAAGAAGAGTCTCTCAGAAACAAGTGTCTTACGGGCAGAGTCCTGAAAGGGGAGTAGAACAAAGAACTGAGGGCACCCTCCACCCTGTGGGGTCATCCTAGCATCAGGAGTTGGGTTGTGAGCTGCTGGAAGCACATCAGCCCTTTTGTGTGTGATGGACACTCTGCTATTCACTGAAGCTAAAACCCTTCAGGCAGCCTGCATTTTAGAACGATGTATACAAGCATAGCATGAAAACAGCGATTTAATGGTCTGAGAAGTCAATGGGAAGTGCACATGCTAAACTAAGTCTTTTCTTAGGTGTGTGACCTTGTATACCACTGATTGCTGCTGCCCCTAAAGCCTAAAGAAGGTGATGCTTATTGACCTTAGCTGTCACTTCAGGAGGCTAAAGGGCCATCCTGTGCCACCCTGAAGGGGGAATGTTCTTTGCATCAGTTAAGACTCAGGTAGTAAGTGGTGCTTCAGTAGTAGCACACAGTGTACAAGCTCGTCCATGGGTCCTGTAAGGAACACTGGGTGCACCCATGTCCTTCAGCAGGAGCACGCTGAGAGGCTGGGTCCTCACACTCACCAAGAGCTGTGCAGGGGCAGTCACTGATGCTGCTGGGTTTTCTGAGCTGTGCACGTGCTGAGCATGGCCAGCCCCACATTGCACAGACTGGCTTTCACCTCCATTGGTCTCTGCCAGCCTTTTCCCTCGTTCAGGTCGCAGAGGTTTGTACCTCCCTATGTTGCTTCCTTTCAGATTGGTGGAAATGGGGTCGTCTTCCAGGTGTTAGTTGAAGTTGACCAGTGAAGTCATGGGAGTATGATGACACCCAGATGGATGGACACCATAGATGCAGCAGCCTTGTTCTCTTACTACTCAAGCTTTTAAAAACAAATACCCCAGAAATTTGCTCTGGCCTATTTCGGGCTCTTATACTATTCAGGAAGCATCTCTGTCAAAAGGGCTGATATTCATCAGACAAGGGAAAAAACCCTTTGCTGTCAATTCTGAAGTATAGAACACTGGGGCAGAACATAGTGTTCATGAGTACTAGAGAATTAACTAGAGAGCTTCACAGAGGGACAGATGCTGAGAGGCAGCTGTGTCTGCCAGAACTTCAGGACTCTGCAGGTTTCAGAGTAGAGCTGGATAGGTGAGAGGGGTCTACCTGGACAGGTGCCCATTAACCCCTGTGAGGAAGCCTGGGCTGGTAACACATGAAAAGTCGAGTTTGTGCTGGCTGCCTTCACTGGCTGGCACTTCAAAGCTTTCTAGGTCCAGCTGTGCCTTGGGAATGCTGTGGTCACACCACACACGTGTGTGGCTGGTGTGCCACCCATGCTCTTTAGCTGTCGGGAGAGCAGAAGGAGCAAACTGCAGCAGGTTTGCTTATGTGGTGGATGCATTTCCACTACTTGATCTTTCTTTTCACCCTTTTCTTTACCAGCAAAGCTCCTGTGCAGGCAGCCAGGCTGGATCTTTCCCTTAGAAGCCTGCCACACAGCTTTCCTCTGCACTATAATGCTGTTGAAAGCACCTTGAAATGATGAAGATTGGTAGCAACCATATGAGTCACCAGGCCTCCAGACCATCACAAAAACATAGTTCCGTGGTAGATAAATAGGATAATGACAGATCATAGTTTGATGATAGCTTTTGGATATGAAGTGTGCTTTAGTCTGCAATTATTTTGACTTTGAGAACTCTTCTGGCGGAAGATACCGCTTAGCTTGGAACAGTTCAAAACACCTAACGCACAAATACGAGATTGCCAAGTGTGCTTTCTGAAAGGAAAAAAACCCCAATCCTCTAGTAATTCTGTGATTTCCTTGTTTCAAAAAATAAATATCAGGTGGGCTGTGTGGAGACTCAACAGTGCAGTGAGTATGATGGAAGGTAAAGATGAGAAGCAGAACCAAATCTTGATTGATTTATTTTCTTTAATTTTTTTCTCCCTCTTATTTCAGCTGCACTACTCTTGTAGTGCAGGTTCTCTACTACACAAATGAAAAGGCTGCTCTTTATAATTTAACCTAAAAATGCAGAAGTTTGGTTTTTTATGTTGGGACCTGGGCACACTGAAACTTCTGTAGGCACCAGCTTGTCCTTTGAGAAGCGTGGGAAAGCAAATTCTATTTCCAAATGGGACAAGCTGGTGTCTATAGAAATCTATATGCAAATATCCACAGAATTCACTCCTGAACATTTGCCAGTACCTCTGAGGGTGTACTCAGCCTTTATGACAAGCTCTTTTCTGGACCCAGAATTGCCATGGATGGCTGTGGGGCTGCCATCAGATACCAGGCTTAGCAACGCAGCAGGTGCAGCAAGACACAGAGCTGGCTCTTTTTCACAACCCAACTGAAAAAACCCTTGCCAATTTTTGCTGTGAGAAGTATTCTTTCTAGAAAATGGAAATGACATAATTTGGCATATGGAGAGTATCTGCTTGCTGGCCTGTCGTTTGCAAATAACATGCTGAGAAATTTAAGGAATGGTATTTGTTTTCATAAGAAGGGCTTCCAGAAGTTTGGGGTTTTTTTTGCAAGGGTAGGGTCGAGAGCCTGGTAGAGCATTTAGGAAAAGAAAATTTAACTATAGTTGGAGAAAACGTGATGTGCCAGTGAGAGACTTCTAGGACTCTCAGGATTTGCTTTTTCATGTGCAGTATGCAGATTTAGGGGGATACATATTTAAGGAACTGTGAGGTTCCTTTACAAGGGCTACTGTGTTATGTTCGTAGCAACAACTTTCCTGTCATCAATGCTAAATGTATTTTCTGTTCTCATGATGTATTTCAAAGCCAGCACTGCTTTTAGAAGCAGTGTTTTGGGGTGTTTGCCTAAGGAAGGTTTTCTGTTGTGGAAAATCGAGAAATGAATGAGAAGTGAAGCAAAGGCTATCTTCTTTTGTAGAAGGATTTTTTTTTTAAACCTTTCACCTAATCTATGAATATAAAGCACAATTGCATGTTCTTAGCAAGCCATTGTGTTTCTCCCTATGTTGTTATAGATCAGGCTAGCAATTTTGTGAAATTGAGGTTTGGGGAAAGATTCACTTACTGCAACTGAAATGTGTTTTCCACTCATTGTCTTGGAGGATAAGGAAGGTATGTCCTCTCTGACAAGGGATCCTGCAAACCCTAGGCTGTATGTTTACCTATGTATAACATTGCTCAGTTAAATCAAGCACCAGTGTATGATGCTTTGCTCGTAAGTAAATCTCTGCAATACCAGGGTTTTGATTCTATAGTATTGGTGGGATTAAAAAATAGAAAGCTAGAGAAGTTTATCATAATTTTTCAGTCAACAATGGATTGTGTTTTGGTGCTCCTAGAGATAATCATATTACCAAGGTAAATATGATTAGTTTTCAAATCTACATGCTGTCAAGGCAAATCAGACATAGACACATCAGTTTGTATGTAAAGGCATTCAAAAGAAGCATACATTTCCCTGCAAATAAAAAAAAAATCTGTTTATTGTGTAACAGGAAAAATCTGTAAGGTGACATTATGGTGACTTCTTTCTGCACCATGTAGCTGGAACTGAGCTGTATGAAACAAACAGGGATGAAGCTCTTGAGCTTGATTTTCCCTTTCTCTGGTCTTTGGGTAGGATGCTGAGCACCAAAAATTCATCAGTGCCACTGGGTTTGCAGCCTGCTTGCACTAAGCTGTTTTTTCAGCTATCCATGTGCTGTCTGCTGTGTGTGGTTTCACCCATGACTGTGCAGGTCATACCTGCAGATTTTTTTGTGTAGAGATTTTTTTTTTTTGTGTACACAAGGGACAGAGAAGTGATACTGGGATGTGGTAGTGGTGCCAGTGCAGCCTCAGGAGGTACCAACCACAAACACCGTTGCTGTCCTGGTTGCTTGTGTCTTCTGCAGTGTGGGCAGGCTGGTGACAGGTTTCTCTCTGTCCTCTCCCCTCTGTGGGGCATTGTTTCTTTCCTGTTTCAGGATGAAGAAAGAACCACTGCAGGTGGCTAACAGGGTTAGTAACTCCCAGTAAGGAAAGTGAATGGAGAAATATGGGAGGCTCCAGCTTTTTCAGGTGGGTCTGCCGTGGGTGGAAGTGCAGGGAGACATCCCAGCCCACCACCAAGGTTGGATGACACAGTGGTTCATATACCAGAAAGAGGAGAGGAGAAGCAAGAGACCCTGAGCTGAGCTCTCTCCCTTTTTGATAGGAGGTGTACATGCTGGCACGGTGGCATGGATTTAGTTCCATCATGACTGAAAGATCAAATATTAACCACCATTGCTTTTTACAGAGTTAACTCACAACACTGGAGCAATCTGTTGCCCCACTGCTGCTGCTAAGAGGTCTGGATTCCATCCCCAGCCTGGTGGTGTGCCCTTTGAAGGGTGCAAGCAGCACAGCTTCCCCAGCCTGCTTCAGAAGGAAGTCTCTGAGTATTAGTTTCCAGGGTGCATGGTGCTGGAGGAGGGGAGAGCAGAGCCTCACGGCCCCAAGGAGACAGGATGCCTTTGGCACTCATGGAGGACCACTGTGTCAGCTGGAGGGTTGTCTGGTTTCATCCAGGACCCCCAGCACACGCAGGGGTGGAGAAAGGGGAAGCCAGGAGGTGAATGTCACGAAAGGCCCTTTGCCTTCAGGCCTGCTTGGATCACGTACATACGTTTGTGTATGTACAAATGCAGCTCATACCCACAGTTCATAAAGCTCTCATTGCTCCCTGTTCACAATGACATGTGCTAGGAACCTGCACTTCCCACCCCACTGCACTCAGCCTGTGTGAGGGGTGTAGCGTAAAGCAGAAGCTAGATGTCAGCTGTGGTCTGAAACGTGTCTTGGAAATAGCTTTCTGATTTTTAACTAACCAACTTTATTCCTTGCATTTTGTCAGTCACAGATGAACTTTTATTTTCCTGTTGCTTCTGCCTCTGTGTTTGTACCTACAGATCCAGCAGAAAAGGAGATGAATTTCTTCCTTTTTCAGTTGAGGTCGCAATCAGCTGCACCCAGACAAATGTAGGGTGACAGAAGTATTGGCCACGTGTCGATGGGGTGTGGTGGATGTGCACAACAGGGAGTGAAGTCCTCATTAGGTGACAGCTACATGAAAAAGAAGACACCCATCTTGATACCTGGAACAGAGTTGAGGAGGTTTGGCAGTCACAAGCACACCCTGTAGTTCCCGGAATTTAGTTCAATGAATGATATTGTTTCTGACTGCAAAACATGGAGATGTTTTTTGGATAATAGGAAGAGAGGCAAAATAGCTTTCAGATGCTACAGTCCAAAGTACAGCTTAATTGCTTAGGTAGGTGAGTTTTGCAGGTGCTGCATTAGGTTATGTAAAAAGGTGTGGAAAGCTCTTTGTCTGCTATTAATAGCCTTGGAAGTGTGGGCTTTAAAGCACAAAGGGTTGTGTTTGTATTTTTTAAAATGGAGTTCGAGTAACCCTCTGTCTTCAGCCCATTGTGGATCTTAGGCACCTCTTTAATTTTATGAGGCTGTTTTCCTAAAGCAAAACTTGATTTTTAATTGGTGGTGTTCACTGCTTTGTAGAATCCCATTTTTTAGCATAAGCTAATCCAGGAGAAGTGGCAGCTCAGAGGTGGTTGCTTAAAAAGGCAGAATTATTTACAGCAGAACACAAAGTGCCACTGTCAAGTACCTCCATTGTGACCTTTGAGATTTGTTTGGAAAATCCGTATTTTTCCATGTGCATGACTCGCCTCAAGATAAAATATTCTTCTATTTTAAAAGGCACTCCAGGTACTGCAGGACTCAAGAGCAGCCTCACAAGTAGCAAGTGTCTGCGCACATTTGTTTTGAGGAGCAGACTTCATTGTCCGAGGCTTTTTGCTTCTGTTTGTTTTAGAGATTATAATAAATATTAATTTCTTGTTTGTTCATTAGTTTCCTTATTGATGTAAGGCTGTTCAAGTCCAAGATGGTGCTAGGGTGTAACTGGGAGCAACTTCGAGCAGGCGCATTTGAAAATAAAAACCGCAAATTGTATGAATTTGCCAGCGCCCTTAAATAGGCACTTTGAAGGCAGTATTTTCTGTTGCTGTCCCCACGCTCTGTGGGAAAGTTGAATGGATCATGTGAATGGAAATGTGTGTTTGTGAGCTTGCAGGCTTCCTTCCCCTGGAAGATGTAGCGTTGCAGCAGGAGTGAGGATTTTTTTTTACAGTGCGGTACCAATGCTGTGCTCAGTGCTGTACAAAATGCCATTACTCCTCCATATTCCTTAGGAGCTAAGCCCCAAGCCCATGACCTGTTTAGTGCAATAGGGCACTGCAGAAGAGTGTGGGTTGTAATTGGAATTCACTCCCTTGGGGAGGGCGGGCTGAGAGCAAAGAGGCTGGCGTGAAAAAGCCCTTGTAAGCCACTGCCTGTTTGCAGAGATCAAGGCATCTGAAAATGAACAACCTTTGAATTAATTGCAGGGTTGCTCAGGTACAAATGAGAACAGGATTAGGCCTGTCTTTTCTATTTTAAGTGCAGAGGTAATATTTCCAACCTGTCGAGTGATTGCGTATCTTGAATATCTTACTGGATAAATGAATGTGATAGCAGCAGTCGAGGGTGGCACAGTCTTTCGTGTAACTGGCACTTATCTTGCAGTCATTGCAGTTCTTTGTTTTTTGTATGACCCAGGTATATTTCAACATGGTCTTGTCTGGTTTTTTGTTTGTTTGTTTTGGTTTTTTTTTGTGTCATTTTTATATGTTAAGATGAAACTATTTTTTGAGAGGCTCTTGACCCTCCCATCCACTTTCCCAAGATGAAAAAACTTGACTTCACATCCCCGGTGAACTGGGGAGGGATCTGTTTTCTTCTTACTGGTCAGTTGTGGGCTTTCTACGTTTTCATTTTTTAGTGCAGTAGATTCTGCAAAACTTGATACTATGTTTTCTTTTATTCAGTTGTTCACATTAACAGACATCTTTCCTGTCTGTTTAGTGGAAAAGGTGAAACAGGAAAACCAAAATTTCAAAATTGTGTGTCACATGTTGATGGCAGTTTGTGAGCTTGATCAATGTAGAGGTCTGATGTCAACCCAGCATGGTTTTACCCTTGTCCTGGGCTGTTTTTAGACACGAATATGCAGTGACTGAGGAAGTAGTGGTTTCTGTTTGTGTGGTCTGGTGAGGAGGGCTCATTTGTTTAATTGAAAAAAAAAAAAAAAGTAAAAAAAGTAAAAAGGCACACTTTTATACAAAGTATAGCTGATTTCATTTTCAGTGGAAGCAATAAGGCAAAATTTTGCCTGTGACTTCTATGTAAGTAGCTACCAAATGAGCCTTCATGTTATGCCCCCAGAGATTTGGTGGGGGAACCACACCAAGGTTTTGCACAGAGAGAGAGGGTTGTGGTCTTCCCTTGGTGCTGCTGTCTGCAGCTTCTCACCCTTGTGAGAAGCACCTTTGTGTTTCCTCCTTATCCCAGGCAGATGCAGGTGGCGTTTGGCAAACACATCTCTGCATTTATCTGCATTATCTCCATTTATCTGCTTGGACTCATCCAAGCACAAAGCCATTCCACTCTTTCCTCATTACTGTTCAGGTCTGAGCAGGCAGAGGGTGACAGAAGAAAACAGTGCAAGTTTTGCATAATGTGATTTTTTCCTGCTGCTGTGGGGGCCATGGCTCTCGTATAGTGGCACTTTGTTCAACCTTCTTCCTTTGCAGAGACTTGTGGGGAGAAGGGAAAATGCTGCAGGCTCTCAGGCAGTTGAAGAGACTGCAACAGAGGTGCAGTTTTGGTTCCATATCTGGACAGATTCTTAAGGTCCTGCTGCTTCAAAATTAAAAATAAAGGCATATGAACCTCCTGTTTTCCAAATAGCAGTTAGCAGATCCTGCCAGGAGAGGAAATCTTTGCATTTCTCATTGTTGCTCTGTCACAGGTAGCTGAATGCTGGTCTGTTAGCACTTCCATCCCTCGTTTTACTAGATGAATTTTTGGAAATGGTTTCCTGGTGTCAGGATTGAGTATCCCAACTACCACTGTTGGTAGTGCTACTCACTGCCCCACGACAACGCCTGTGAGGGAACCTCAGCATTGGCTGCAGACCCCATGTCTGCTCCCTTCTCCACTGCTGCAGCCTCCTGGCACCTTCTTGCCCTGGACATCTTCAGGCACGTGGTGGTGACCATCAAATTGCTTGACCATCCTTGCTGGCATTGTCCTGGCAGTCTGCAAGGCTGCGCAGTGCCTGTTGGAGTGTGGCAGGGGGCTGGAGCTGTCACTGAGAAGGCTTTGGATGTGCTCTTCTTCAAACAATTGCTGGGTGTCTGCATTATATTTGTTCTTATTAGTACAATCAAGGATATTTATTCTGTATTCTTAGCTGTATTTATTCTGTATGAGGTGCAGGAATAAATTTTTCCAGTTGCTAAAACACAATTTTTCCTGTCCAGAACTGCAGCAGTTCTGCTCCCAAATTTGTTTTCAGGTTCTTTTTTTAATCTTTTTCTTAAAAACCTTCAAAGCATGTATGCTTGTTGTGGTTAGGTGAAAAATTAGTTCATATATTAAAAAGAAGGGAAGGAATAGTCTTAGGGCCTCTTTCTCTATACCCCTTCTGTCTAATGTGAATACAGAAAAGATTTTGTGTGCAAGGAAGTTCAAAAGGATGTTAAAGAGTTTGTCTTCATGTTGTTATATTGGCATCAGGATACTATTTTCTGTGTATTACTTAGCCAGATATTACATTATGTATAATCTGAAAGCTTTAAGTTACCAAAAATATGCTACAAAAGTGTGTTTCATGAGCTCCTACTTAAAGCAAAGAGAGAGAGATTTACAGATATACATTTAGAGATGATAAAATGTATTGCTGGGGGGAGGATTATTGTTTCTTTAATTGCCTGTCTGATATCCACCTTGGAGGATTAAGTTTTTGGTAGCAGCTTTGTGGTCTGTACCCTGTTGGCTTAATATCTGTCATAAAATGATGTAACTGTTACTGGCGCAGGTAAAATTGAGCTTGTGTTCAGCTTGCCAGGAGGGTGTTGTGAATGGGAAACTGTTGTATATACATAATCCCATTAGTCAATATTGTTCAAAATCCTTTTTTTTCCTTTCTCCTCTCACAAGAAAGCTCCTAGGTCTGTGGTGAAGTGTTTTGTGACACATTTTTGAATGGGCCTTTTGCCCTGCTTTCAGTTCTTTAATGCAAGAAGCTTTACCAGGAAACAAGAATCTCTTTCTTCTCTGTCTGTGTTTTTTCAGCTTGGGGCTGTGATGCTGAATATGCAGACAGACACACAAGTCAGATGATCTAAGATGTGTGATATTACAAGGTTATCCATTTCACATTATTAGTATCTGTATTGGAGTTGTTTGGTCTTCATTTAATGTCTGTGCCATCTAAATTTGTCTTAATCCTTTCTAAAAGATAGATTTTTGTGTGTTTTAAGCACACCCTCGAGGCTGCTATAAAGTAAGTCTTCCTTACATTATATTTAGTACCATCTCTTGAAAGAGGTGATTAGTCAGAAAGAAGTATTTTTTACATTAGCTTTTGTCATTGATTAAAGGTTGTATGAAAAAAGAGCCTGATCCTGCAAACACTTGCAGATATGTCCAGTCTCACTTTTCCAGGTAACTTGTTGCCTTTGGCTCATAAAGGCATTGCCTAAAATAGTAAAAATGAGCAGTTTTATAGTTTCATTTGAGCAGGAGCCCCATCAGCTGAGCTTTCTGCAGAAGTGCATTATTAGCCATGCAGTTAGCACCTTTGTTAAGAGTACTGAAGTGTGTGAGTTTTTACAGGATCGGATCCATTTATTGGTATAAGTGACTTCTTTGCCCTACTAGGATGGTATATTTTGAAAGAGGGACAGTTTGAGATGTTCTTGTAAATGAATGTGTGCAGTTAGTTCTTGTAATACTGAAAGCTGAATGCAGTCTGCGAGAATACTGGACACTAAATCAGTGAAGTCTGTGACAAAAAGTAATTTTTATCCAAAGTGGGGTCAAAATGAGAATTTTTTAAAGGCACTTCATGCTTTATGTTCTTTTTAATATACTTAATCTTTAGAAGACATGATGAGCTGCTGTCATCAAACTTTTCCCTAGCTGGTTTTATGTTTAAGGGTTTTGTTGTCTGCATAATGCTGCTTACAGAACAAAGATTTTTCTGCCTAGAGGTGCCTCTAGGTGATTTGGGGCCATTAAAGGGATTACTGGCCCCAAAGCAGAGGCTCACTGAAGCAAGTATGTTCACAGTTCCAAGATTCTGTTTCACTACCCAAAGTATCACCTTAAACTCAAAGAGCTGCTGGTTTAAGCCAGGACAGAGGTCTGCCTCTGCTCTTGTATTACCCCACATTTAGGTTTTTCAGCTTTCAGAAGTACACAGCTTTATTGATTGAATGGAGTAGGAGAGCCAGATCGATTGTATGCGTTTTCAGGGACTCAGACTTTCTTTCCTTTCTGCATATGCACGTGACTTCAGCAGAAGTCAAGCAATCATGTTTGGAAGGTAGCATATGCAAGCCTATCACCCTCCTGGCTTGGGGAAATGGAGGAGCAAACAACAAATGCTGTGAGCCGTGGCTTAGCAGTTTTTAAGATTTTTAGTAGCTGTTTTTAAGATTTTAATATGTTTTTTCATGACAGTTGGAAGCATTAGCAACATTTCTGAGTCACATGACTTGATAAAGGGTCCCATGTCTCCTCTCCATCTTTGTGGCAGAGGAAGTTATTCCAGTATTTCCAGCTCCAAAGTCTTGCAGTTTATGGTAGAGGCTTTTTAAAGTTCATGAAGATGAACTTTAAAAAGGTGCTCTGTCTCATTCCCTTGCATTCTGCCTTTTTGACAAAGTTTCTAGCTTTCAAGATCCAAAATAAGATTTAAAAATATATAGCCCTAAAGAGCTACATAACAGAAGGCAGAAAATAAGATTCATTAAGGATTCATAGAAATTCATAAATGTTTAATATTTTTAGCTTTGTTTTTGTTGTTTAAACAGAGTCACAGTCTCTCGTGCCTTCCCCTTTGAGAGAATCAGTAATGAATACTGAATGAAGCATACGCACATGCAGAGTCCTTCTGAATACCTTTTTATGGAGATCAGGCTCTCTGGAAAATGCTGGATATCACCATGGAAAGTGGCAACAGCTGTGGCCATCAAAGTGTTGCTTTTAGTGTCTGCCTTGGTGCTGCTGTCACAGGAAGATGCAGCTGCTGGGGCAGCCCAGGTACCAAAGCGTGCCCCAGGAGTAGGGAGGGCTGTCAGGGGAGTTGCCTCTGTGCCCCATAGCAGGAGCCAGGGTAAGGTAGATGGGAAACTGGAAAAAAGCCAACACACCCTGATGATCAGCAGTGTAGTTCTTGAGTTTGTAGGAGCAGGTGTAGAGAAATGCAAGGGGAACTGTGCATCCTTCTGGCTGCTTGACTTTGTTCTCACATCCTCCACCCATCCAGTGGTATTTGAGGTTAGGGTCTGGGTGTGTGGACACCTTTTGTTCTCTTCTCACAGAAACTTCTAATACTGAAGTCAGTCAGGAGGGACTTCTGATTTTATTTCTTTTTATTATTACTTTTCCTTTCCAGCAAGGCAATTGCCTCCTGTTTCAATAATGCTTTATTCTGTGGCTGTGGCCTGGGGGCACCATTACCTGTCTCAGCGAAACCAGCCAGCTGCTCTGGGGCATGCTAAGCCCCCAACAGGTTGTTAACCTGTCATGAGATGGGGCGTCACCTCCTTCGGGATTGAGATGCTATTTCAGAATTACCTGTTTTGTGGTCATGCTGACAGCGGTGCCTGCGAGCAGCTCACAGCCTGCTCTTGCTGAAACTTGTCCCTGCTGCAGCTGCTCGCTTGGGTTGTGGTGGCTGTGGGACTGACAGCTGCCCCCACAGCCCTGGCTCTGGGGGATGAATCCAGCTGTGGGGTGTCTGATTAAAATGCCTGGGTGTGGTTACCTAACAGTCTTTGAAAAAGGCACATTTACTGACAATTGTAAAAGTTCCTTGGAAGCTGAGCAGTGGCACTGCAGTATTGCCCCGGCATCTAATGTTGGGATGGGACAAACAGCTGTCCCTTGTGCTTGTGAGCCTTTTTTAAAAGAATTCCTCCGCAGTTTTTGCTGTAGTCTGTGAATTGAAATAAAAGTCGTACCTCCTCCTGAATATTCATGAAATTAGGCAATTCCATGGCCAGCTTCCCAGTCCATAGCTTGGGAGGTTGGCATTACTGAATTTCCTTTCAGTTTCTGATTTTTTTATGTGAGTATGGTCTGTCAAATCATTTGCCTGTGGAGTCAGAAGTTAGAGTGAGCATCTTTGAGATCAAGATAATTATTTCTGAAATTTAAGACTTGGTTCTGTGAAAAGCTTAATGGGCATTTTGTTATGCTCTGGAGTTGTTCACTGGGCTTCAAATGGGAATTAAAACTAAATGCTGGGAGTGACAGTTGTCTTTGCACAGGATTCTGCAGCCCAGCAAAAGATGCTACTTCAGTTCCACAGAAAAACTGTCAGGGATGGGGTAGAAGACTTGGAAGAATAAAGGAGGGTAAGGCGTTTTTGTCCATCTTTTTCCAGGACAAAGGAAAAGAAAGTAGCTCCTGTTACACTCTGAGTATAAAGGGGAGATCAAAGCTTTCAAAAGAAGTACCAGATTGGGAAGGGGAAGCAGCTGTTTCCTTCTTCCTCCGACTTTCCTCTTCACTTCCCTGTCCTCCCCAATTGCTGGGAGGATCTCAAAATCCTGCAGAGATTTGGGCTCAAGACTTGTTTTGTGGTGAGATGTGGATTGTGAGAGTGGTTGGGGGATATGGCTTCATGTGATTTTTCCTACATTTGCATTAAGTGCAGAGCTGGTGGCAACATTCCTGAAGCCTGCCCTAGAGAAGTAGGCTCTGTGATGTCATCCTTATGTTGCCCTGGGAAACTGCAATTTCATTGACATAAAAAAGTGTCTCTTGACTGCTAATTGTTTAAGAATAGGATAGATAATTTGGTGTTCACTGTTTCAGAAAGTGTGTTCCTCCTTTGACGTGCAGATCTGTGGTTTTAGGGTGTGCACCCTTGTTTGGATGCCTATGAAATTAGGCAGATTGTTCAAATGACCATCAAGTTGGTTTCATCTCTTTTTTTTCCAAATGCTTGTGGCAAATAACTGGGAGCACTAAATTCAAAGTGACTCCTCGTGGAGAGGTAGGACAGCTCAGGAAATAGACAGTAATACAGGATCCTAGAATCATTGAATGGCTTGGGTTAGAAGGGACCTTCAAGATTATCCAGTTTCAACTCCCCTGCCATGGTCAGGGACACCTTCCACTAGCCCAGCTTGCTCAAAGTCCCATTCAGCCTGGCCTTGAGCACTCCCAGATACAGGGTGTCCACCTCTGGTCCACCTGTTCCAGTGCCTCACCACCCTTAGAGGGAAGAATGTCTTCCTAATATCTAACCTAAACCTGCCTTCTTTCTGTTTAAATATAATTTTGTTTGTCTTTCAGGATAAGTATGTTGGTTTAGTGATGCTTTGTTATAGCATCACACTGTGACCAGATGGGCAAGAGGAGAGAAACCTTGTCACCTCCAAGTGTTTGGACTACTTTGTAAAATACTTGATTTTTTTTTTTATTTTTCCTTTTCTGTCCTCCACTGGCTTGCCTAACAGCAGTGACAGAATACCTCCTGCTCTTCCTCTGGTTATAGCCTGGAGTTAGCTGCTGAAACAATTTCTAGAGAATAAAATTGAGGGGTAATAGAGGCTAGAGAACAGCATGGCCACGCTTCATATGTTATCTGTGATGCCTAACAGAGCTTCTTTAATAGAAGACAATTCTTCTCCGCTGTCCTTGTGTGAGTGAGGCACAATCCTACAAGAAAAAAATTGGGTAAGTGAATATTAATGAAATCTGCCATTAATTATCACCAGAGAGAACTGTGGAGAATCAGGTTGCATTTTCAGTGGATTTAAATATAACTTTGCTTATGCAATCTTGTTAAACATTGTTGAAGTGTGTCACTGAGAAAGCTCATTGTATTTGCTATATAAAGATTACAACTTTTGGGGGAGATTAAAGTTTTAGCAGTGGTTGCTGCCTTTCTTGTGGTCACAATAGCGACCTGTTAAATGTGGAACAGAGGGGGGAAGCTGTGGGTAAGCCAGATTTTCTGTCTGTCTGGAAGCACAACATTTAAAACTGTTAAGCCAAACCAGAGGAAACCCTGTGAACTTTTTTTTCAGGAAGCAAAATTATTTGGAAAGGGTGCATGTTCAAACAGTGGGAAACATTCTTTTGTTTTCCTGAGTGTGTGTTTCTTATATCATGTGTGGAGATGAATATGTATGCTTGTGGATATATAAGAAGAAAAAAAAAATTCAAAGTGAAACATGGGCTTCAGGCAAATTGAAATGTTCTGTTCCCCATGAAATAGGAGATTTTTTGATTTTGCTGAGAACAGTGTCAAAAGTAAAAGCAAAAAGTCTGATCTGGGTGTACAGGGAGGCAGGTCTGCCTTGGCTCACAGTTTAGGTGTGCTGGGGTGTGTCTGAGGGGGCTGATGTGCAGACACTGTCCTGCAGTGTATTTTATTCACACCAGCCAGCACTTGCTCCAGCAAGTCATCTGCTGGTCTGAGTTAAAGTGATGTCTGCAGATTGATAGCTAATTAGACACAAGGCACCTGGTGTATCAGTGATTAAAAATAAGAAACATTATGACTAGTTATTGTACAACTTGCTAGAAACCACTGTATAATGATGGTACATTTGCCATCAGATTAGGTCATGAAGCAGCTTTACTGCAGCTTGGAAAATTAGGATCAAAAATAGTCCTGATTAAAACTTGAGCTTTTGAAAGCTCTTCAGAGAAGAAAGATATGCAAATGCAGATGTATGGGAGAAATTAAGCAATCTGGATATGCACAATTCTTGAATTTAAAGAGAGTAATTGATGTAACCACTCTGCTACTAATTTCTCACAGTCACCCTGTCTTAATACAATTAAATGAAACATCAGAATGATCTGGGAATAAGTTGCCTAAAATACAATCCATAATGGCTCAATGTATTAACATAGTGAACTTAGGAGTTTCTGTGGTCGTGCAGCTGTTCTGCATGTACCAATGTCAGTCTGCAGTAGCAGTTTTCTTGAGTTAGATTCATGAATTTCTCCTACATTAAAAAAAAAACCCCCATAACTTTATCACATATTTATCAGCAGTCAAATATTTTCTCTCTGAAACAGTTATTTGCTTTCTGATATCATCAGGAGTTGGTCTCCTCCTCCTTTGCACTTTGCTGCAGCAGCATGATTCCATCAACCTCAGGGCATCCGCAGGTCCCTTACATCCTCTCAGGCAGTTTTTAAACACTGGGGAAGAAAAGGAATGTTCCTACCAATTGAGAAAAGTTGTTAAGTTCCAAAGACTGGATGTGATCCATATTAGTCACAGGCCTGTTTGGCATCTCTGTCTATTGAGCCTATTCCCTGTGACTGTTTCAGGGGCTGCTCCCTGGCTGAGTTGAAGGAGGTACCTGTAGCTGCAGGGGAGGAAGGCTTGGGGACAGCCAACAGCTATGGGAGCAGCTTCCTGGTATGCAGGAACAGTTTATCAGTTCTTTGTGATTTGAGGATTGTTTTGGGCTGATCCCATTGAGGGCAGCAGATATTTTCCTCCCTCACAAAACCCAGTAGAAGCTGATCACTTATCATTTGTGTGCTTCCCTTACCTGGCCGGCTGCAGGAGACCTTCTGCTGGTGTGTGATGCAGGGGGAGGTAGATAGCTGAAGCAGCATGGTGCCTTTTGGTTGCAGCATCAGCTTATTGGTATAAATGAGGCAGTTTTAAAGCAATTTGAAGCTGTAGCTCGCAGGAGGTCTGTGCAGGGGTTGACCTTTACTTTGTTTAATCTTACTTTGATGTCAGTAGGTCTCCAAGGGTTAAGTTGTCCGTGAAGAGTTTCTTTGCACACCAAGCCTGCAGTCGTGGGCCGTTCTGTATTTAAGGTATCAGAGTTTGATAAGTCTTGATGGTATTCACTCTTTGAAACCTCATACCCATTTTAGCCAAAATTCAACACTGTGTTTGTTGACATCTGTTTGACTGATGTCTGTTTACGCCTGACCCAAGCCCAGTTTTGTGTATTAAAAGCGATGCTCTGTTGAAGTAGATGTTTGCCTGTTGTCTGTGACATGGACTTGGTTTATGCTACTGATTAAGGCTCATGATCATGGTGAATCCAGTTGCTGCCTGCTCCCTCTGCAGCACCTCCATAAGCCTGAACCACCTACAGGTGTGGTCTTGGGGGGGAGCAAAGAGCGTGGAACAGAGCATTACAACTAATGATACAAGCAAGCAGTGTCCAGTAGGATGTACCCCAAGTTCAAACACGATGTACCCCAAAGTCAGAGGTCAGCACAAGTCTCGTGCTTATTCCAAAGATTGCCACAGTCTCGGCTGGGAAGGAGCAGCAGTCCTGGCAGTGAGCTCGCTCCCGGGTTAGCTGGGGCAGTCAAATTCCCTTGCCTGTTTATCAGTGTTCCCAGGCTGAAAGGCTGATAGAAAGTGCTTCCTGATCAGCATGATAAATGGAATTTTGCATGATAATTATGTTTACAGCAGGACAGATGTACTAATAACACGTTCCCCAAAGACTTCAAATGGGCTATAAAAGAATCAAATCTCTGCTGAAAATGCTGGCAGCAGTATTATTAATTGTGTAAGTTACAGCTGATAATTGTCTTGTTTCATTTGAATGAGGCAGTCAGCTATTAATGGCTTGTGCTCTGTAGTACCAAAACAGCAGACTGCGCAAAATTTGTCAGTCTGGATAATATAGTTGTATATTAGCAGCGAGTCCTAATGGACATACTCTAGTGGCTAGGGAAGGGAAGAAGTGTTACAGTTAATTTCTAATGCTCTTTCATCTCTTCTATCAAAATACTTGCTTATGTGCCTTCAGGAAGAGAACTGGTTTTCCTTATCTACAACTTGTTTGATGTGAGACAATGCCTGCAGTAAAAAAACAAGCTTTCTTTGTGGTTATCGAGGATTGAAATGGAGAATGACTAATTAGCTGTCTTGTTCCACTTACCTCTTCCACAGTGGTGAAATGAATGAAAGTCTTACCCTCGTTTTTATGTGTGTGAGAGATCCCACTGTTGTGCAGATCTGTTACAGAGCATCCATAAGCGTGCAATGGCATAGAGATATACACACATATAATAGAGACATGACCTGAAAATCTGTTAGAAGTTATCAGGCCTGATTTTAAAAATAGCAGTAAAATGAATTTCAAATGGGAAATCATTAAGTATTGTACCACGTTTACAGTTAAATAAAGATCTTGTAGGTAACTAACCAAATTCAAAACCCCGCTGCTGCAAATTGAATTACTTTTTGTGACATCCTAATTCATTTGCATTCCCAAGACACGTTTCATTTCATCTGCAGTAAGTTGAGCTGCAAATAATATCCCAGAGGAGCACGGTTCTTGTAGTCCTAACCTACATCCATGCTCTGGCTGATTAATCTGTAAATCCTTCAAAATTTTTCTCCCCTGCTATTACATCAAAGCATGCCCAAGTAAAAAACATGTGAGCAGAATCCTGAAATGTGTTCCCATAGCATGAGAAGGACTCTTTGTGTGTTTCATTAGGCAATACTTTGGGATTTTTTTTTTAATGGGGAAACAGACGGTTGACTTTCTAAAGAGTTTGAGATGGGTTCCTGGGTTAGCAAAAGAGAGCTGATGGTCTGGAAAAACTGCCTGGAGATGCTTTGTAAAAATTGTCCTTGGTTCCTTGTGACCTTTCATCAACTTAATTCATTGCTAATGAGCTGCAAATTCATTGCAATTCATTGCAGAGCTTTAAAATTGCCACTGAGTCAGATGACAGAGTGCCTTGTTTTATGTTATCATGAAAAGTCCTCCGACTGAGGGAGGACTAGGCAGTAACACAACTCTGAAAAAAAGTCACAGACCCTTTGTCTCTAAAGGCTGCTGGTGGAAGTCTCTAAATGCAGAGATTTTGAGAAGAGAAAGGGAGGGGGAGACCAGAAAAACTCCAAGTCTTATATCCACATGGGTTCTATCTGTATGCCTGCTCACCCTAGGGAAATGGTAATGTGATTGATTCGTTCCACGCAGATAGGCAGAGCCTTTAATATCAAGTATATCCATTTCTGCATTGGCTTAGTGTTTTTTCTTCCTGAAGCCGTTTTAAAAGTGCATGTATCTAAAGAAATTAAACACCATCAAGAAAAAAACACGCACAAAAGAAAGGACTCTGCTAAAGAAGAATTAAATATGTTTTTGCATCTACAGTCATGGCATGTGCCTTCCAAAGGTCTGCCTTGAGGTTGTACTTGGCTACAGTTATAGCCACAGCACTACTTCCAGACCCTGGAAATCATTCGAAGGAAGTCGTTTCAGACTAAGCCAGCTTACCACATCTCAGCTTTGGAAGAACCCATCGCTACATCAGCTCAGGTTCCCATGTCAAGTGCTTCTCAGGTCTGGTGCTGTGATTTGCTCCTGTGCTTCCAAGACATTTGGAGACAGAGACCTCAGGCAGCCAGCTTTGACTACTGGGAAGATTTGATAATGTTGAGTGGTGCTTTATGCCCTTCTAAATACTTTTTTAGTAAAGCTATTGACAAGGGGAGGTCCTTCATCAAATGTGGGATTATGGAAGCCATCCCTGCCTCTCCTGAGCCTTGGAAGAGGAGGAGGGAGATGGGCTATCAAGCTGTGGATCCTGGGACTTTACTGTCATTTTTAGACTTTTTGCCCCCACCCTCTGTGTGTAAAGATGTCTGAAGTAATGTACAGGTTATATAAACTCACCATAGCTTAATGTGTTGTTTGTTTGTGATGGGGAGAGCTGGGTAACTCAGATCCTTCAGAGTTCCTGTAAGGTCAGGGTGTCACCCCATTGTCAATGAATCATCTCTCCCAGGAGATGGGTTTGCAACTACAGTTAATTGTTGATTATTTTGCTTTAATGATTGCATTATCTATTTGTTTGCTTATATGCACCATGCACTAGATCAACTTGAGGGATCAATACACATACGAAATGCATTACTGCGGATGTTGGGGTTGATCAGCCAACCTCTACCCTTTCTTATTGCATAATATGAGTGCAGTATATCTTTTGAGTGTGCTGGGGAGAGACTGAGCAGGTCTGGAATCATCACTGAGGTTATTTTGGTACAGTCAGTGGTGCTTTAAGGAGACTGCCTGCTCTTGCACCTGCCAGAGCTGCTACCTCTGATCCTTCTGGCACCACATGAGGGAACCAAGACAGGGGAGTACGGAAAATGAGAAATTTGGGTCTTGTGCTGCAGTCTTTGTTGGCCAGATTAGTCACTCTGAGATGCTATTTTATTGCTCTGATAATGTAAAGTATCAGTAGACTCAGTCTAACAGAGTGCTCTGGCAATTTTCCTCACTTTTGGTGTGTTAGTGACTCTGCTTTTAGAATGGAATAGAATGAAGTGTTGCAGTTAGAAGGGCCCTGCAAGGATCATCTAGTCCAATCACCTGACCACTTCAGAGCTGACCAAAAGTTACAGCATGTTGACCAAAAGTTACAGCATGTTGTTAAGGGCATTGTTCAAATTTCTTGAAGTTTTTTTGTTGGTTTTCTCCCCCCAAAAACTGATTGAAAACTGGTATCTCATTGTGGAGTATTTGCTCCCCAGCCAACTTGTTGGCACCCAGAAAAATTCAATTCTCCAATAATTACATAATTAACTAAGCAGGAGACTTCTCAGCTTATATTTTGTAACCCAGCACTGTGACAGTATATGGGGAATATAAGAAAATAAAAGGCCATACGTTTGGGAACTTTCAGGTCTGCATATCCAGCTGTTTGTGGGGTGGCAGAGCAGCCTGTGCTCCCTGAGTGAGTGGGGATGGTGCCTCGGGAAGAGGCTGTTTGCAGCAGAGAGGTAGGGAGGTGCTTTCTGAGCCTCTGACAATTGCCATGTATGCTCTTGGGGGCATATTGGTCCTGGGAAAGGCAGTTCTCCAGCCTGCAGAGGTAGGCTGCATTTGCCAAGTCAATGTTAGGGTGACTGCTGGGTGCTCTCTGTTGTGAAAACAGGTGGTCAGGCTTCTTGGCCAGCTTCTCTAGATACTGTACCCACCATACCTTAAATCAGAGCAGTGATACAGCTACACAACCAACTGTTACCAGTGTAATGAGAATTCCCTCAATACTTCCTCACTGGAAGTAGGGGGAAGCAAGTGTTCCTCATGGAGATCCAACCTCTTGAATGTTGCCTTTTAAACCACGATTAGACTTTGTGCACCTGTGATAGGCTGAATCATGGTGTTCAGTCTGTAGCTGGTCTTCCACCATGCAGAGCTAAATGTTCACAATTGAGCAAACTAGTTTCTGAAAACATTTACAGTTTTAATAGAGGTCTGTACCAGGAGAGTGTAACCTCAGACTGGGAATGAGCCAATTGCTGTAAAATATGCTGAGCAAGGGACCTCAACAGGGAGAGAAGAAAATGATGTAACCCTCTGCTACCAGCCCAAACCCACTGTCCAGTAATAGGAAGATGCCCTGTCCAGTCATGGTGGCAGGGATGGGGGAAAGAGGAGAATGTTTGCTTTTCCCAGAGTGAAAAGTGCTGAGTTCCTCCAGTGGCACTGTGTTGAGTGGCTCCAGGATCTGTCCCTAGTGAGATGAGCAGGGAAGAACCAAGCTCTCCCCGTGCAAGACTGAGGTCCACAAGCTCACTGGGACATTGAAGCAGTTCTGCTGGACAGTAAGGATCTGCCTTTACCCTAATAATGGATCTCATGGTACTGTTTCTGGAATGTGTCTCCTGTCAAATAGGTTTCTTATTAAAGCAGAAGCAAATGCAGTATTTTAAGTAAATACATATTTTTGTACTCAAAGGCCTTTGGCATTGAAAGTGACTGTGCATGAACTAACAAGCAGCAAGTCATTAATTCCTGTGGGTGTAATAATATTTAAAATTATGGCACTGGACTGTCTCACATTATCACAGGTATCAAAAAGTTAAGATATCTAAGCTGCCCAGTCTGATAGCTGATCTCTGAACAATACACATAGCCTTGGTCTTCAGCAATCAATGGGCCAGGGAAAGCAGGGCATTGACTCTTTGAGATGCTGGGAAAAGTGCCTGATCCCAAGGGTATGTGTATGTAGCAAGTGTAGCCAGAGCTAAATGCACAGTATGCACCAGTAAACACTCAGATTGCCACCACCTGTGCCAGCATTCATACCTCATGCCCAAAATGCCTCCTGCTAAGCTTTCTCCTATTCTTGTTTGTTCTTTGTGCCCTGCTCACACAGGGGGCTTTTCTTTCTCCCTCAAGAACTCTGTCCAAACCATACACAGTGTCTAGGATTTGGTTTTTTAGCAGTGCAATTAATTGTATGTTCAGCTCTCTTCTAAGTCGAAGAATGTTAAGATGTGGGATTGCAGAATGTTTTTCCAGACAGCACATGTGGATCTGGAAACGAGACAGGGATATGAGGCTGGGCTGTAGGTAACCTAAAAAACATCTCAAATGAAAGAGGAAAAGGCTGGAGGTTTAATTGCATGGTTATGTATGCAGGCTAGAATTAAAGTCTTATTTTTCAGGTGACTTGGTAGTGGATGCATATGTTTCCATGTACTATAGTATCTACTGCATATAGCCTTGACTTGCAAGTGAGTTTCTTAGTTAATTACAGGGCTTTGGGTGTTGTGGAATACAACATTTTGTAGTTCAATGCTTTCAAGTCTTGCACTCTGGCACTGTGTGGTTTCCTCAAATACTTGGTTTGAATGTTCATTCTTCATTTCCTTGGGATGTGATGTTTAAGGGGAAACATTACTTTTGAACAGAGCTAAATATTCATTGTTCTGCAATGCACAAAGTTTTGTCAGGGATAAATGATACATGGAGAATCTGTTAGATTTGTGTTCCTCCAGTGAAGGCTATTAGGGTGTGGGTTTTACTGCAAAAAAAGGAAATAAAGATGGACAGTTTGTATGTTCTTTACAGTGCTATTGTATCTGCTTTGGCAGGCATCCTTGTTTTCATAAGGTCAGATGATTAATCTTGTTGTTTGCTTCTTTCCTAGTTTTGAGTGTCTCTAATTAAGCTGATGCCCACTGATGTCTTACCATGATAAAATGTGTTAGGTTACGAGGTAATGGTTGTTCTGAAAAATACAGCTATGGCAGTATACTTGAAACAAATCACTGCACAAGAGCCTTCTGAAAGCTATCACACTGCTGCAGGGTCAGCAACGTGAAGACAGTGAATCTGTAATTCATTGGTCAAAGATAATAGATGATATAGATTTTTGGCGCTTCGGCATCTGTGAGAGCTCTGCCGTGTTTAAATGAATCTTACTGAATTGTGGCTGTAGTTCCTCATTATGGCTTGGGCAGAGCCAACAGAATGAGGACTGGGGGCAGAGGCAGCTGCCTGCAGAGGGAAGATAGCGTCATTGAATCATGGAGTCATTTAGATTGACCTGTAAGTTCATTGTGTCCAACCATTAACATTAACGTTGTGTCCAGCCAAATCCACCACTAAACCATGATGGTAGGCTTCCAACAAGATACATCTTTGGAGAATTTGGAATCCTGCTGAGGAAGGTGAAAATTAAATGCCCCCCAGAGTCAACAACATGTGGTGATTGCACTGCTGTTCTCCCTAGATTAAACCGTGGGAGGTTTTTCCTTCACTGGAGATTTCTAGAAATCATGTCTTCTAGAAAGACTGATAGTGTGTCAAGATGAATTGTGCAAGATGCTAAAAAAGCCTGACAGTCCAAAAATCCTGTTCTACAATACTTCCTGGTTTTCCTCACAATTGCATATACACATTCATACTATACAAATGCTTTGCCAGTGAACAGCTTGCTACTCAGAACTTCCAGTGAAAGTTCCTTGTCTCTTTGCAGTGGTGGTACTCTTGATTTCATATTTGATTTAATCAGACTGAGATGGTCCCTCTAAGGCATTGGGACACAGCTGTGCTAGAATTTTATGTGCTGTTTGAAGGATCACATGTGTAAAGCTACATAATAATTTGTGAACAGAGCATTGTGTTGCATTGTGAAAGGTCAGTGGGATACTTCAGAGTTATCATGTTTATTTTCTTCAATGTTTCTTAACTTCTCATTCTTACTTAATTTTTACTTATGTCCCACCTTTGGAATGGCAGTGTAGGTGTTTTTCATGTTGAGTTGTTATGTGCAGACAGGTCAGGAGACAGCAGTTCAAGTACTGTGTATTTCAAAGTTTCTGCCTTGGATATTGTGGGAGGATGAGGCTTGGAGAAGCAGTTGGATGACAATATAGGTGGAATACTGAGTTTGGGGGGTGCCCCTGGTTTAGGAGGAGTGAGTAACATGGAGCCATGCTTATGCCATAGCTCGCCTGTCATCTCTTTGTTTCTGTCCATCTTCCTGCTTATGCCCAAAAGGTTGATGGGAGACTGAGGAGACATTTGGCATGGCATTGTTCTCTTAGTTATCACTAGATTTGAAGGTCTGTTCTACTTGCAGTACATATTCACAAGAAAGCAGGCTGTTGAGGGTCCTGATAGCTCAGGATCTCTGCTTCAAAGGCTTTCTTTCACAGTCCACTGCAGCAGGCTGTGGTCTTAGACTATATTGGCATCCTGCCTGCTCATAGGTGACAGCTAAATGGAGGGCTCTTGGTATGTTCTCTGTGTGTTTGGGTTGGGCTGCTGAATTAATAAAATAACCCATTTTCACCATGTGCCAGATGGTTTTAACTCCCATTGTGGGCAGCCTTGACAATACGCTGTGCAGCGTGGAAGTCCTACATGGAGTTTGATGTTCTTTGCAGATACTGGCTCTGCTGTGTAATTATGATAGCACACTATTAAAAACGGCTTTATATTGCTTTGGGTAGCTCCTGGAAATTCTATTTCCCTTAATAATTTTCAATAGTCTCAGGGTTTGTTTTTCCTGTGTTTGTCTTCCTGTAATATTGGCAAAAGATAGGAAGAAAATGAGCTGGGACATAAGAATCCCGGTAAAAACTTCAGAGGGAGGGTGAGAGGTGACTCATTAGCGGGTCTTTCATCTGGGTTCATGCTGGGGCATGAAGTCAGGGGTCAGGAAGTGAATGGGGATTCGTTCACAGCTGATGTCTCGTATAATATTTCAGATGAGTGTATTAATTGTCGCAGCTTAGCCTGGGAGTTTGGACAGAGGCGTTCAGCCAGCAGGCTCAGGAGGGGCTGGAGAGAAGTGGCATTTAAGTATCCCTGGAGTAACAAAGGGGCTGGAGCTGCTGGGGACAGGGCATGGCCTGCATCTGGCAGCTCTGCTTATATCTACTCCCCTGGCCTCAGAAGAGGGGGGAAGAGAGCCAGCAGCTGCACTCTGTTCATACCCACATCCAGCTCCAAAGGAGTTTGGGAAAAGAACAGCTAATGATAACTTGCTAAAAACTCAGAGTAGCCTGCAAGATATGTTTGTAGCCATAATATTGTAATATATAATATTCATATTTATTTATTTATTTATTTACTCTTAGTATTTTTTTCATTCTACTACATAGAAGCCTAATCTTAGATCTCATTGAGTATCCTCTTTGTTTTCCTTTTACTCAAGACATTTTGGTGCCAGAAGGAGCAATATGAAGCACAAATGGAAAAAAAAAACCACCAGCCCTGGTGTTGCTGTTCACATAGAGTATCAATGTGATGCTCTGCCTGGGTGAGCTACGGGAGCTGCAAGTCCAGAGCATGTTTTGGTAGCTCCTCGGGCAGTGCTTGCAAAAGACAGGTTGGCTTTTGAGCAAGACCTCCTCTTTGAGTCTGGAGCTGGCACCTTTCAGAGGGTGGATGGATGGCAGAGGGAAGCCCTTCACTTACACCTCTAGGCAGGCATCCTTACAGATAGCCTGATCTCATTCCCAATCACTGCAAGTTTCATGATCAGTTTCTTTCCATTCCTCTTCTGCACCTATCTAAGGTAGTGTTCCTGTGTGTAGGATACATCTTCTGTGATGAAGGTGCACTGGAAATTAAGAATCCAACATTTTCAAAGTGTCAAGCAGTCTTGTGCTTTTCTGATGCTTCCAAGTCACACTATTATCAACACAAGAGTGATCAGAAGGTAATAGCCCAGACATTTCTGCCCCGTGGTTCTTGCCCATTTTGCCTGGCCACCAGAAGGGAGGAGGTGGCCCAGGGGACATGGGAACTGCCTACAGTCTACAGCTCTTGAGAGGTCTTTGTCCTCCCGAGTTCTCCCATCAGTGTTAATGCAGCCAGCAGTTCAGATGATTGGCAGTCATGTGTCCCATGTCGCTGCTTTTCTGAAGGGATGCAGTTGCTTCAGACAAAGTGAAGAAGCTTGTCCTGAAGGGATATTTTGTGTTCTGGGAGCTAGCAGCACCCACACTGCTGGCTTCAGCTGTTTGTAATCTTAACAGAAGCAGGGGGAAAATTACACCCCCAACTTTCACAGAAATTATTTGTATTTAAAAAGCAGCTTTTTCTTCCTGATTCTGTAGCTGTGCTAGAAATGGATTTATTTTTCCTTATCTCTTGGATAGTTCTTGGCTTTCTTCCTTCCTTCCTTCCTGGATGAATTTATCCAGTGTTCTGATTGCAGCTCCCTTTTTTTTTTTTTTATCACCTCCTGTCTATGTGGTTTAAGATTTTGTATGTTTAACATAACTGAGCTGAGTATTTTGCAGCAACTGGGAGCAAAGATAATTTTCCACTGATTGATGGGGTGGTTATGGTGAATATATTTGCAGTCTACTTGCTTTGGCTATTTGCTGTTTTGGTTACAGACCTTCCTTACTTTATTTTTCCATGTATTTAGTTTCTTTTTTTCCCCCTTGTATTTTGTTTAATTTCTGCAATTGAACCATGTATTAATCTGGCTTCAGAGAGGGGAAACTAAGACAACATTTTAGCTTTTAAGAAACTTCCACAGAGATTCAGACAGCTGGTCAGAGGTAAATTCAGTATGCAAACAGGGTCACAAGTATCTTAGAAAACAGCCATTTAAAACACCATGGTGTCAAATATCTCTTTAGTTTCTTTCTTTGTGCTGCACTTGGAATTTGATTGCAGGGTATTGGTTATTTCTGGGTGCGTGCACAGGGAACCAACAGCAAGGAAACAGACAAAAAATATTTTAGCTAGGTGTTTAAGGGAAGGTGATATTACACAGATTTTAAACCATACAAGTCTAAGTTGCAGGAGACTCTGACCAGTGTCCTACAGGAGCTGATAATTAGATTGAGGAGGTCATCACCTTTCCAGTGCTGAACTGCCTTTTTCTATGTGCACTGGCTGTGCAGAAGTAAGGGTGAGTTTGGTATACCTAGAATGTGGTGATTACACTAGGAGGAATTTTTTGATGCTTTTTGTGGACTAGCAGAAATTAACATTTTTATTGATACATCTTTAATTTGATTATTAAGGGCAATTATATTTTTGTGTGTTAGCTGATTGGTATTTACACTACAAAAGTTTTAGGGCATTTTATATTGAAATTGCATCTGCTTAAAGACTTATCCCAAAGCCTGAATCCTGTGTGAGTCACATAGTGCTATTTTGTTTTGTTCTGCATATATTCTTCCTCCACAATAGAAGGATTTTTCCATAATGATTATTGAAATAGGGCATTTTTAAATACAAAATAGGTATCAACATAGCTTTACATCAGAATGATGGTGACGTGTGATATAAAACAGTCTGGGTTGTTGCAGTGCAAGTGTCTACATATACCAGCTGTTATAGCATGCTAATCAATTTTTGAAAAATAACACTTTTAGGAGTTGTATAGACAAACCCTGGCTGCTTGCCTGAAGAGAGAAAGATGATCAATTTAAATACTAAACACCAGTTGAGGTGATTAATTGTTAATGAAGTAAATGAAAAACTGATTTTGCTTGTATTCCTTGGAAGAGCCTTTCAAAAGCTTTGCTTTTCTG
Organism: Erpornis zantholeuca; assembly: GCA_013400515.1. Classification (NCBI taxonomy): domain Eukaryota; kingdom Metazoa; phylum Chordata; class Aves; order Passeriformes; family Timaliidae; genus Erpornis; species Erpornis zantholeuca. The sequence continues at coordinate 62,695 of VZTN01019084.1, read as the reverse complement.
AAGTTGTTTTTTGTCCCATGTGTGTGGCACAGGATGTGACTTTATTCACAGCAGGTAGGTTCATTAGTTGGCATTTCTAGTATAATATCCAGCTGTGGAAAGCTTATAAAATACTGGTATTTAGGTCATCTTAATTAGGCTTTGAAATAAAGATTTAAGATTAAGTGGAATAACTGCATATCCTTTGTGGCAGCTGAACTTCTTTAGTGAGAAGAGGGTGTGATTCCTGGACAGTATGAACTGATTTCAACAGAGTTGCTCCAAATCTGCCTCCCTGGTGCTCCTTTGACAGTGCTGGGAGTTTAAGTGATTAAAACTAATAATTCTGGGGAGAGGTTTAAGATGAGGCAATTTTCAGCTGGGTTGGGGGCTAGGCTGGATATCCTTGCTCTCACTGCTACCTGTTCCAGAACCTTTTATGTGTGCTTTCTTCCTTCCTGGATGTATGGGTTTATCCAGAGTCATGCTTGTACTATGCTGTTGAGGCATACTATGAGTTGAGAGGGAGCTCAGTTATCAGTGCTCCTCTCACAAGTTTGGGTGAACAAAGAGCTTCCCCCACCCCTTCGTGCCAACTCACTTGCCATGTAAGGTACCCAAAATGCTGCAAAATCTGCTGAAAATCAGTGTGAGGTCTTTCATGCCAAGAGGGGTGGCAGCGATTCCCATCCAGCCTATGTTGCATTTAAGGTTAGCAAGCAAAGATCAGGAGGAAGCATCCCTGGTGCTGGGTTTAAGAAGCTGAGACCAGTGACGGAATCCAGAGGACTCCAGCAGGAAGCTGGATGACCAGCTGGTGAAATGCAGTTGTGTGTGCTCCTGCCACCCCAGCACATCTACCTTAGTGACAGATGCATGTGTAGGATCCTCAAACTCATGTCTGCCAAGCTATCTGCAGTGAGGTTGAGGATGGTGCATAACTTTGGGCAAGGAGGCTCTTGGAAAAAGGCTTCAGTGGCAGCAGGAATATGCACCTGGTGCTGTACGAGTACGTGGCATCTACAGGCAATACAGTGTGACTAATTAGATAAATTTAGTATGAAGATGGTGGCAAGGTTGTACTGTTGTTTGTCTCTCTTTGACTAACAACATGCTAAGTATGCTTTTGGTGTTGTAACACCACAAGATGGGAGCGTGCCATTATTTGTGTTATTAAGTTAATGATGTATAAAGAGGTATTAAAAAGCCAACAGCTATCATCTGCCATGTCATCTGCCAGTGGTGCTGGTAGTTCGCAACTTCCAGCTTTTGCTTATGGATCAGTGAAATTGAAAATGGAGGAGGAGCTCCTCCTGATATGAATTTCTCGTAATAAGAGCGTTCCTGTGTCCTCTCTAACTGTGGATGGAGCTCACCCATGGGTGTAGGAGACAGATGTTTGTTCTCTTCTTCCTTGTCTATGCCAGCACATCCTGAAATGCAGACTTCTTTTTTCTTAGCATTTTGAAGGTGTATCCTATCTTGCACCAGATCTTCTAAAATCCTAGTTTAGACAAAGCCTGAGGGGACTTAGGTTTGCATATTTTCCATAAGAGGATTAGGCTTCGCACTTAGTTGATCTATAAATTGTTTGAGGGGTTTTCTGTGATTTTTTTAAGTACAGAAAAAGCTGCATGCACATTCAAATTGTCCTGAAATGTGATTTCTGTGTTTTAGTGATAGAAATTCGATGTTTGAATTAATAGCAAATGGAATCACTGAACCTCAGGGTTATTTTGAACTGAAAAACATTTCAGTAATCAGATTTGAGCACGACTGCAGGAACAGTTGTAGCAGCACAACTGGAAGGGGCAAGGGAATTGCAGGAAGGATTAGAAACTGCTTACATTGGCATCAGAGAAAACAACTGATTGTGAAAATACAGCCCAGGAATAAATTAGTGAGCACTTTTCCAAGTGTATAGGAGTGCTCATAACATTCTGGAAACTCTCTGCTTGCAGATCAAAGGAGTAAGGCAGCTCAGTGGGAATTGGGCAAGAAACAGTGATAGTGTTTGAAGACTTTTATCACTTAAGTTCCTACTCATGAAGTCACTGGCGAGGTGCTCTGTGCCTCAGCCATGGCCCCTGGGATCAGTGGGTGCTGGCATTGCTCCTGCCAGCCGGGTGCTGGGGCACAGTGCCACGGCTCTGCTGGCTGCTGCAGCTGCTTTGACACCCATCAACAACGGAGTAGCTTCAGTGATTGCCAGCTTAATTTTTCTTTATGTGCCTGCGGGTGGGCTGTACCTTACACATTCAGCTATGGTATTTACAGGGCTTTTTGGAGGGTTGGGTGCAGTCCTTGTTTTGGGCTGCTGTCAGGGTGTCTGGAGCTAGTGCAGCAGCAATGGCTGCTAAAACAAAGGCTGTACTGAGGCTTCTTCCCTGCCTGCTAGAACAGCCAGAACACCTGTAATGCTAAGATTTCCATACCTATTTATCTGAAGGTGGAGGAAGGATGTGACTCAGACATAGGAAAATGGCTTAAAACAGAGCTTAACTCACCTACGCTGTTCATAGGGATGGTCAGAGCTTCTGATTAAACTGCTGTTTTATGACCAGTGTTGCTGGCACCATCATCTTTTATCTCACTTCAGACTCTCCTCACAGGAGCAATGAGGTGGACATCATGGAGAAACAAGTGGCACTTACTCAGTAGGCAGTGCGAGGGGCAAAGAGAAGTGTCCCCTGTGGCAGTGTGAAGGACAGGCAGTCTCTGTGGATCTGTTGTCTGCATTATTTTGTCAAAGTGCTGTACTTGTAGCATTGCCAGCTGTACTGCAGCACACGTGGGACTGTGTTAGATGGGTGTTGAATCCTTGAAGGAAGGGAAACATGAACTGAGGAGGAGCTGTTGCAAAGCTGCCACTCTGCTTTAGCAGCTTGTATGGAGTAAGTTCTCTTCTTGGTGGAATCAAATAGGTTAAGATAAGCAGAATGGAACAAAATTTATTAATATCCAAAGGTGTGGCTTGGCTAGTGGAGGACGGTGTGTGATCTTTACTGAATAACAGTTCCGATGACTTTCTCGTGCCCTCCAGTCAGCAGTGATTGTGTTCTGTTTTCTCCACAGACGTCGGCTGATCTCCCAGCGATCTTCTCTGGAGACTCTGGAGGACATCGAGGAAAATGCCCCACTGCGGAGGTCAATTTATTTGCTATATCTCTGTCTTCTTGTCTGTAAAGCACATGCATGGGCAGGCTTGCTCTCCCTCCTCATGTTGAAAAGGAGCTGGGTCTTCAAGTTAAGATACTCTTCATAGTGAGTGAAAGTGTTGAAATTTCACACGCCCTGCAAGGTGGTAGCTGATGTGAATTGTACATTCCCTGGCTTTAGGTCATTAAACAAAAAGGCAGTATTTAAATTAAATGTCAGGAATTAAATGTCAAATTTGATTAATAGAAAAGTGTAGTTGTCAGCAATATGAATGACTGGTTCCTAGTCAGTAGTACTCTAACATCTGTGATACATTTAAAAAGTATGTACAGATGGTTTAATACAGTAAGTTTTTGAAGGCTAGTATTTTTAATGAATTTTTACTGTTTATTCTCTCAGCACATTCAAGCTTATTTTGGTTACCAGCATTACTGTCTGTGTGTTGGCTGGTAGGTCTGTGACTGCTACCCCATTGATAAATCTGCCCCCATCCTTGTTATATTGACAGCTTCAGTGTGGTTCGATTTCGGCATCTGAGAGACCACAGCTTCCTTCTCTGGGGACCACAGTAATTAGTCACAGGGCAATCCTCTGGGGTGATGGAAAATGGAGCAACTGCTTAACAGTGCAGAACCTGGCTGGTCAGTAATCTGACCAGTGCATGGAATGCTTCCAGGTCAGCTGTTTAGCAAGACAGCAGCCTAAGTTTGACTGCCTCTTTATTTTAGGACCTGTAATTCAGTTGGTTTATATTGGTGTTTAGCCTATAGCCTTGTTTATCCACGTGCAGATTGGCTCTCTCTCCCTACCTCAAAGCAAAGAATAGCAGAGGCTCTACCAATTGGCTTATTACCAAGGCTTGATTATTTTTACAAAGCTTACCATGCTTTGCTTACCAGCCTGTTATGAAGTGTTCCTATAAGTGATTCAAACATGTATAATTGGTAAAAGATATAAACAAAGTATGGTTTGCAAGGCAGTATTTTTACTTGCTAATTTGCAGAATTGGTGGTAGAATGTCTCTCTTGGTGGTATTTTCCTGTGAAGAAGCTAGCAAGGCTAATTGCAATCAGAGGGTGAAGGAATCTCAAGGTCTTCAGTAGCAGGAGGAAGGCAAAAATGACCAAGTTATGGGGTGCCCCTCTCAGGGTGTGCCTGTGCAGCACTGTGGTGTTTGGGTACAGCAGTGGGGACTGGCACAGTGGTCTGTGGTTTCAGTGCAATAACTGAGAGGATGGAAAAATAGGTTAGGGAAGCTTAAGACAGAGGGACCGTGCTGGTCCCACGCACCGGCAGAGGATGCTGGTCCCGGAGTGCCACGCAGGATGCAGCAGCCGTGCTCCGGCAGCCCTGGCTGCGCTGCGAGCACAGGACTCATCCCCAGTGCCTGAGAGCTCTGCCTCGCCTGGCAACAAAACAGCCCTGAATGAGACACAGAATGCTTTCACATGCGCCGTGGTCTCAGCTGATTAGAAAGAGCAAGGGTGGAAGGCGGGGGGAGGATATTGCTGTTTGTCTCATCTCTCCTCCCTCTGGCAATTTCTTTCTGTAACTGCAATTTATAAAGTGCATTCAGATGTAAAATAGATTTAAGGCTTAATGTTTTGAAGATTTTTTTTTTTTTCCTGGGGTAGTTTATTTTATTTTTGGTTGGTTTGTATGCTGTCAGGAACGTGAAAAGTAATCTTTGGAGTTAAAATCAAATAGGAATTACCCTTGCAAATACCCTTGCAAAAATTCTAAAATTAAAACAAGAAAGAACTTCCCTCAATGGTTCCTTTATCAATAGCCGAGGAGCATACAAAAGCGTGGGTGTTGGTGCGAGTGGGGAAAATTGCATACTTACTAGGTTTTGGTTTGGTTCAATTTTTTTTCTTCTGGAAGCTTGGGTTAAGCTGTCATGGCACATTACAGGAAGTTTTACTTTGCTGAGATTTTTTTATGATTTTTTTTTGCATGAAGGGAGTGGAATGGTGCCTTTTCTTATTATTATTTTAAATATTTTTTTTCTGTTTGAGCTGTCCCATTTCCAGACTTATTGTCTTTATTGTTCTCGCTGATTCCTGACACAGGGTGACTTGAATCATTTGTCTCGTCTTTCCTTCCTGCTTTTGTGTAGACTTCTTGGCCGTACAGCAGGGAACTGAGAACTTTTTATTTTTTTCTTCTCCCTCCCCTCCCTTGCAACTGATTTATTTTTCAGATGTCGGACACTCTCAGGATCACCCAGACCAAAGAACTTTAAGAAGGTTCATTTTATCAAGAACATGCGGCAACACGATACCAGGAACGGCAGGTACTGTGCATGCAAAGGCTGCTTCTGCAGAGGCAGCCCAGGGGATCTGAGGGAAGGGGCAGGATCAGCATCCCCCTGCAAGAGAACAGCCATTGCCACTCCCCACATATCTCCTAATGGCCTTTCAAATAATCCATGAGGGTGCAGGCTGTAGTGCATGCTCCATTCCTCAGGGAAGTATGTGTCAATGAACATGCTAGCCCACAGATTTTAAGACCTGTGTCTCCTTAATACAAATAACTTGCATAAAAGGAAAATCTGTGATGCTCTTGGAGTAAACTAGGCATAATCTGGTTGCATGTCTTCAAGGGGGTTGCCAGGTTCTAAGTGTGAGAGGGGCACAGAGTTGAACCTGCCTGGAGCAAGTTTAGCAACAGTTGAAGAATACTTCCAGCATCTGTTAGTGGGTACAGCGTGCTGGTAAATGCACAGGCAAGGATGGCCGTGGCAAGATGAGGCATGGGATCCTGGTTTCCATGGCAGATGTAGGAAGAGAGCCTTCCAGGGGATGTGTGAGGGGTGCACCTGTGGCTGCAGCATGCCCTGACCCAGGTAACAACAATAGGCACTGGTGGGACATGTACAGCAGCCATTGGCTGGGACTGAGCTTACTGCAAAGGCGTGGTGCTTCCATCAGCAAAGTGGGTTCTTGCTTGTGCTATCAAGAGGTTAAACTAGCTCCCTCCTGCATATAAAGAAGATACCTGTCCTCTCTGATTTTTCCAAAGACAATTTTTCTGTCTGACTCATGATTTTTTTCTGTTCTTCTTCTTCCAAACCTGAATAGGTTTGAAATAGGCCACCTGAATAGGTTGCATGTAGACTAAGCTATCCCAGTGAGAGCTGACCCTTGCCATGTGCCAGTTCTCATGAAACTGCCATGGCTGAAAACCACATATGCTCTGATGGACCAATTTGTGCCTGTAGCCTTTGATTTCCATCAAACATGGAGCCACATCAGTAGAAATTCTAATACTGCATTGAACCACAGGTTTTATGAATTGAATTCTGGTAGGTGTTACTTGGCTCAAGAAAAATTTTTCACTGTTATTCTCACATGTAAAATTAAATGGAGTGAAAGGTAGTAATCAACATAAATGTTGCAGTAGGTGTCCCTGAGAGATTCTAGAAACAGCTTTTGGACCCAGCTTTTGTATCAAACAGACACATGCAGAACTATTGACTTGACTATTGCCTGACTAGCCTCTGATTATTGTCTTTATAACAAATACATGTGGAATCAAACACTGAAAAGCAGCCCTTTAATTTTAGTACATTTTGTGCATAAGTAGATATATGCTCTGGGAATTTCTTACAGCAATATATGCTTACAAGGCATTATGCAAATTCCACAGAGAACAAGTAATTTCTGAGGTGTGTATGTAAAATCTAGGCATAAACTTGATAGAAATATTATCTCCAAAAGAATGAATAAATATTTGATTTGTAAACTCTTTTCTCCATGTTTTTAAAAGAAAAGTATTTGTAGCATATGTGCAACACTTTATCTTAATTCATAGATCAGTCATTATGCCTGACAATATAACTGAATATTTTTCTTGCTAAGAAAGCAATGAGAAAGCTTCTGTTATTCAACTGGCTTCTTATCTTTATCAGCAGACACAGTTTTCCAGAATATTTCCACAATCATAATAAAAATCTCTTTATCTAGAATACAAATACAATAAGAATAAGAGACATGGTTTTAGAAATAGTTTTCATCCCATGGTTGTAGAGCCACAATGATGCTAGCTAAAAGTAAAATGGAGAGTTAACACTTTGTGTCACCCCTGTGTCTAGCAGTAAGTAATCTGAGTGCAGACTCCGTTTCTCCCAGGGGTTTGGGTGCAGTCACTGAAGTTAATAGGCATTCTGCATGAAAAAAATGTCTAGAAATACAGATGGATCTGCTTTATGTATTCATCCTAAAATCAACAGTGTTTCTGAATACCTTAAGACTTTTGAAGCTGATGTCCTCCCCAGTTCCCTGTGACACAGAGGAGCACAGGTGTTGTAATGGATAGAAAACCCTCCTGGGGCTCCTTTCCATGCCTGAGACCTTGTCCCAGGTGGTTCATGCATGGTTGTGCAGGATGCAGGCACTGAGCTTGGCTGGAGTCAGGCTCTCTGAGCTCCCTCCAAAACCCCTGACCCTTCTGTTACAACATGTCAGTCTTTCACTTAAGATGAGGAACCCGGCTTCAAAAACATCTACACTGAATATATTGTTGGGTAGTTAATTTGATGACTGGGCTTTAAAATAACCACCACTTTCAGAAATCATTTCACTGGTTTATGACTGTGTCACAGCAAAGAAAACTGCAGTGTGAGTGATAGCTTAGGGCTCCTCTCTCAGGTAACTGCCCTTGTTTGCATCTCTCAGCCTGTAAAGTGATGTGTCCTTGTCCTCTGGCACTGAGAGCTCCCCTCAGCCCCCTCTCAGCCTCAGGGGAGACACGTGTTGAGCTACTGCTCTGGGTCCAGCCTTTGGCAGTCCTGTGGCAAGGCAGGACCTGCTGTGGTTAAAATAGGAGTTCAGCTATTTATTATTATTATTCTCCGTTAGCACAGAGAAAAAGCTCATACAGAAAAGCTCCAGTCTGTGTATTTATCAGTGAGTCCTTGTCAAGCTTCCTGTTGATGTTAAACCTGTTCAGTGGTTAAACCAGTTTCTTTGGATTTGTAAGTCGTGGCTTATTAAAGGAGTTAGAAAATTAGGGCTCCTAGACTGTGTTAGCAAGGGAGTCTTGTAAAACAGCACAAAATAAATTTTCCCATTTAAAGACAAAGACAAGTCAACCCTGATATACAAGCACAGGTAGCCACCAGCATGTGGTTTTACCCACTTTATTCAGCAGGTTTATTGGTGGTACCATCCATAAACACTGAAGAAGAAGATTAGCAAAAATGAGCCACTGAAATGGCAGCCTGAGCCATCTGAACAAACAGTTCCTGGTGAGAATGGGACAAGAACAACTCCAGAGTTATTGTATATAGCAGGTATAAAAAGCAGTAAAACAATGTTCCTCTCCCACCCCCATGCCACTGCTTTCTCAGGTTTTTTTGTTAGCAAACACATCTCAGGGAACACCCAACACTGTCATGAGAGGTGTTTTTTGCTGCTCTGTTAATTGCACACACATGCAGACTAAGAGGCTGATGATTGGCAGCACCCTCACAGTTCATAATTACTCTAAGCCACCTTCTAACAGCCCTTGAACTTGTGAGACTCCAAAATGAGGGCTGCTACTCCCACAGCATCCATGGTTTGTGTGTTCACCTTCATGTGCAGGGCAGCAGAACCCTGGCAGTCAAACATCATCAATCAGGAACGAGAAAAGAGGCTGCAGTGTTCCACCTGTGGATAGTGTGTATGACGTATGTCACACTGCCTGATGGCATCCTTTTGGTGCAACACAATCAAATCTTAGACAGATGCTGAGGAAAGCAGACATTATTCCTCAAGTATAACAAATTACTGATTCTGTTGAGAACTTTGTGCTCATTGAGTTTATTTGTGGTATACACTTCATAAAGAAATTGGAAGATTAGGTTTTATAGCCTTTGAACATTGTCAAAACTCTCTTGCAAGATAGTGGTTGCTCTGAACCATAGTAATTAGTACAACGTTTTGGTGAAATGGGAGAATTAAAGAGTGAAAACCTTTTCATGAAGTGGTTTTAAACATGTCTAGGTGGCACAATTGGAATCAAGGCATGTAAGCACTCTCACACAGCTTCTGAGATAGCTCCTTCAGAGGTGTGCAGGATTGTAGATGCCCTTTGTTGAAGAGTTGAAATCCAGGAAAATATTTTTCTCCCATACGCAATAATTTGATTTTTTTGAACAGCAGTGGACTTGAACCACAACTTCTTCTCCAAAGCATACTTTGTGGCAAGTCTCTGGATTTTCTGCCCCAGCAAACTATTGCAGGCCTTCAGAAATATTTTTGCTTCCATGCATGTCATCAGGCCTATACATAAAATGTTGTTTCATCCCTCCATGATGAGGATCTGACCACTGCTTTCCCTGCTTCCTTTCCAGTCCAGTTCCACTCTCCCTCAGCAGCTTTGCAGATGAGGTTTTTGTGTCATCCTGGCAGTGGAGGCCGTGGGCTTCTCTCGCACTCTGCCTGGGAGATCTTTGTGTAAAGAGGGTCTGCCAGTTTATGGAAAGAGAGGCAATACTTGGGTCCCAAGGGAAAGAAATCTGAAAAAAATAGAGGCTGGGCTGGTGTTTTTTATTTCCTTTCTTGTCTGATTCCTTCTGATACATGCAGTTCTGTGGTAACTTCCTACTGTTGTCTTTGCTTGTGGACATGGAAGCACCAGTTTATTTTTCTTTTTAGAGTTGAGTGGTATTTTTAGGGAGGTGTAGGGCGTTGGTGGAAGAGCTGTATTTCCAGAAGCAACCAGAGGGAGGGGGATAATATGCTTAGTGGGTACTGTGGCTTTCCAAATTCAAAGATGCTTTCTGATGTCAGCCTTGAAACCTGTGCCAAGTTTCATACATCAGCAAACAAGGCTTCCAGTGAACAAGCAAGCTGTTGTGAGTAGCAAGCATTCGGCAGTAAGCAGTGGCAAGCACAAAATTAATCATATGCCAGGGTTTTTTTGCTTGTGGATTGCTGTTCTTAAATGGGAAAAATTATTCCCCCCTCCTCTGTATCTTACTGCCGCACCATGAGACCATCTTGTAGGATCTGAGACATTTCCTTTAGGTAAGGAGTGTTACAGCACTCAGACAACAAGGAAATTTTTCTTCATCTGCTGCAGGAGAACTTCCTAAAGCTGTATGCATGCTTATTATTAGAAACCCTTCTTCATTAAAGGGTAAATCCCTCTTTGCTTTTAAGCAGATATTTAAGGAAGAAAATAGGATTGCTATAACGGAGTAATCCAGAAGAAGTAAAATTGATCATTCTGCATTTTTCCAAGGATTATGTGCAGCAGCTCTCCTGGGGAGCTAAACCTTTTCCAAGAACGATGACTAAGCTGGTCCCTTAAGGAAACAGTGTTTTAGTAACAGAATAACTGGTAGGAGATTCATAGGTGTGTGTGCTGGTTTTTGGACAGCAAAGAGCAAAAGAGCTTCCTAGGGTTTGTTGTCCAGCTTTGACCAGTGTAGCACAATGGATAAAAAATTCAGGTTAAATCCTCACATACAGATCTGTGGGACACAATGTCAGAAAAATCAACTTTGGAGAGCGGAGCAAGGAAGCACAGTAGCTCTGACAACCAACATAGTAGTAGGTCCTAGCATTTTCACTACAAGCAGAGATTTTTAGAAAATATCAGTAAGTTCTAACACTAATCAGACCAGAAAATAACACAAATTGCTGTCACTGTGTCTTAGAGGAATTTGACACGGTGCAGCCTGTTGGCCTTTAGAGGGAAGAAGGGTCAGTTGTATAACTGTACAGTTCTTGGTGTCCTGAAGGTAATAAGGAAAAAGGGTATATTTGTAAGCAGTTACTTATTGGCATTTTATGTCTTACTTCTTCATCAAACTTCTCTTGGTTTCTTGCAAGTCTGCATCTCCCAAACCTTTGATAATGTAGCTATTAGCATTCCACTCTGTTTTATGGAATATGGGTCTTGACCTCAAGGTGGTTTTGATGTTCCTTAATGAAATGTCAGAGCTCAGTGGCTGAAGGCAACAGTGTGACTGTGTAACAGATATGTTGCTCCAGGCTATTTGATTTAAAGAAAATGAACTCTATCCAAGCTGAAACCGGGACAGTATCACACAGTGACTTTGCAGATGTTGCAGAGATTTGGGGATTCGTTAGAAATACAAGGCATTTGCTCTAAGAGTGTCCTGGATTCTGAGATAAGCTCTCTGCAGGCAGATAATGTATGCTTTCATGTAGCCAAATCTTGAGCTAACTGCCTATGAGGAATAAAGGCAAGCCATGCTTAGAGGAGGACGGATTCAGCCCTGACAGTGACTGAGGCAGATGTGGTGCTGGAGGAGAAATGGCAGGGAACTGTGGGATCAGTTAGGCCTGAGTGTCAATGCAACATCATAACCAAGAAGTCTAATGTGGTTATTGAGCACAAAGGCTGGCAGGGTGTCTCAGCTAGATACTGATCTGAAAGGTAAGACTGGAAGCTATGCAACTGCTGAGGTCAGGGATAATGCATGGAGACCAAGAAAAGTGATAGGGAAAAACTGGAGAAGACTCGAGGAGGCAGCTTGAAAACAGTGAAAGGATCTGAAAACTTAGGATAATAGCAAACCTAGCCTGAATGATGGATGAAGCCTTGTTCAGAAACAAGAAGCTGACAATCAAGGGAGTCCTTTGGTTTAGCAGAAAAAGGTCACAACCAGCAGCCAGAGTGTGTACCACCTGAGCTACTGCTGGATTTGTCTTTAGAATTTCAGCCATTACAGTGAGTTAACAGAATGGTCCTGTGGCTCTCTGGGGAGACTCCTTTCCCTGAGAAAGCATCTATCCTGGATTCCAAGTCCCATATTCAAATGGTCTTCTTAGAAGGCCTGTAGAGGGGATGGGACTCCACTACTCATTCACTGCTTGTTCACTGCGGCACAGACTTCAGCACTTCTGTAAAGACTCTGTAGCACAATATCTGTGAGATGTAAAAGAGGACAGAGAAATCGGCCATTATGGAAGTTTTATGATTGCAGATTCCTCAATGGTAACCATCTGTTGCTTTGCTTATTGTGGTGGGATTTTTAAATTTTAGTCTTTGATTTCTTTTATTTTCTTTTATATTTTAGAATAGTCCTTATCAGCAGCAGAAGATCCTTCTGTAGCATATTTTCAGTGCTGCCATATCGAGACTGTACCCAAGTCGGGTATGTATATTTATACGTGTACTGCATAGTCTTTTTGGGCCTGCATGTAGACCTGATAACAGACAACAGCATGATGGAGGCTGATGCTTTTTACATGTCTGCTCTGAGAAGAGATAAATGCTCCTAGGTATATTTGCTTTGTGGACCATTACCAGGTTAAAACTACAGCTCTCAGTCCCCACTTAATTTATATGTGTTGTGGTGTCTTTGATTGTCAAGCTGGAGAGAACTGCCCCCATGAAATCAATGTTCTTGAAAAATGCTCTGTTTTTATTGTTTCTTCTGACTTCACTCATCATAAAACAAATACTCCAGACTGCACAACTTTAATTGTATAAGCCATCTTAGCTTTCACATTGTCCCATGCAAACACGGTGCTACTGTATCTAGATTTCTAGAACTATAAAGAAATATTCAGATTTAAATTGAATACTTTTTTATTTAATACTTTTAGTCACTGGCCAGATTGTTCAGTCAGTGAAAACATTATTTTGGCCATAATATTATAAAGGTTCATAGCTTTCCCTACAGCTGCTTTGCATCCACTGAGATGCTGAGGCACTGTAACTCTGATAGAAAAGTTCCTTCAGAATGAAGTAACTCTCCAAAGACTGAGAAAGCTTTTAGCTCTTCCACTGAAACCACAGAAGTGGAAGAAACTGGATTTGGCTGGAAGACGTGGCCTGGCAGGCTCCGATGGCCAGCTGGGTGCCTTTAGAGAGGTGCAGTGCAAGGCTGGGACAGGCAGTGCTCGTGGGCAGCAGCTCTGTGACCCTGGGACAGGGGGCAAAGCATGGCCACCATGGTCACTTGCCAGAGACCTGAGGAGTTCTTGTGGTTGACTTAGTGACTGCAGAACACAAAATTCATGGGAAATAGTCAGTTGATACACTGAGGTGGGTTTGAAAGATCCGGAAATCATCTAGAGTCAAATCTATCCACTGTATAAAAGATGAATTTGGCTCATACTTTTCAGCCATCTATTTAGTTCTGGAGAATGATTTGTCACAATCTCCTTGTGCATCAGTAATTCAAAACAAAGGGAGATTATTTTTAATGCTCAAAGGAAAGGAAGCACCTTTGTCAGAAGGTTGTCTTGGTCTGCTTTCTTACAGTAAATTTTAATTAAACTGTGATGACACATCAGGCAAATTCTTGACAGACTGGCAGATTTGTTCTTTGTTCTTGAGTATGCTGTCATTCTTTTATGGTCATCATCCTGTGGAAATTGCTTCTTTATTGAAAATCGAGTATATTTTGAAATTCTGATGACTGGTTATACCTTCTAAATTACACCAGTAATAAGCCCAGCTGCAAAACTAAATATTATTTCAACATGTCGTGTCTTGTACTGTGCTTGCACAGAAAGAAGGGCATGGGATGAGAAGGTAGCAAGTGCCAATACACAACAATCCAGCCCTGTTCTCTCGCTAAAAAGCCAAGATTTTAAGAAATGCCCTCTGTCTTTCTTCCAGAGCATCAGAGGAAGAGAGAAACAATTCAGTGGCACCTCCTTCCAGGAACAGCTGGTGCAAAGAACAGATGAGGCAGTATAGCATAAACTGTAGCCACTCTGTTCAGACTGCACAATGCTTACTTGGACATTTTGGATGTGAAGTAGGAGTGGGGAGAGACACTGGATACTCTTATGAAGTACTGTAGTGACAGCATCCTTTAGCTTTGCTTTCTCTGAATCCCTGGATTGCTGATGCCTGTCCCCAGGCAAGATGTCCCAACTGGTTTGTGTTCTGCAAACATCACTGAATAGTTAATGAGAAGAAACAGGTCATTGTAGGGAACCATGGGCACATCTGAAATTGACTGGAGGAAGCCCTGGTAAGAGTGGGAGAGTAGGATGGATGAGCAGGCAAGAGGAAGTGTTCCGTGTGAGAGGAGCACATCGGGGGGCTGCTGCTGCTTCTCCACCTCTGCCCCAGCTTACAGCACTGTGGCCAGTGAGGAAATCTCCAGGCACAGCTGTTTTGTGGAGGCTGCTAGCCCATGTTGTACTGCAGGCAGTGCAGAAGAGCTATAGGCATGCATTATAAAGGTAGAAGGCTTTGTGAAGTCACAACTCTGTGTACCTGTCCTGCGTGGATGTTCAGACTGCACAATCACCAACAAGGTGCAAGCAGTGTACTCTAGACTGTGGTCCTCGCTTACCTACCCTCCATGCAAACTACAACAGCAAGAACTCTCCCCAAAAAGTTTTAAAGTGGGTGTTCCAATACAAACGGAGGTCTGGGGCTTGCAGGGAGGAGAATTGTATAAGTACATGAGGGGATGAAGTTTGAGATGCCCCTGAAATAAGTTTCCTAAATGCTTACTTTTCTTCCTCTGTCTAGACCAGCAGAGCAAGTGTGAGAGCAGGCATAGCCAGGTGAAAACAATGAGGGAAAAGCTACACTTCAAGTCAGGAGCTGAAGGAGGTGCTGAGCAACTTGCCTACTGGCATTCCCTGGCCCACAGTTTCTTGATGTTACAGCCCAAAGTCATCAGACCCCAGGCAGGGTTTAGTGATATCTAAGGGGAGTGATGCAGGTTGTGTTGCACCCGTGTAATAGTGTTATTGCCTCTGTTCTTCATTTAACAGACACAGAGAAAGATTGTCTGAATGTTTGGCTTTGATGATGTCTTTATGTATTGGTCAAACCATGACATTTTATGATGTACAAAGTCATTGTGTGATGCTCAGGTTAGAGGCAAGTGCTTGGTTTGTGCAGTTGTCTCTCTTTTTTCAAAGTATTGGAAACCTTAATGGGTAAAGTGTTCATCTTTCTTCTTTAAATATAATATTCCAAAAGATGTAAGATCTACTTTGTGAACGGTGTTGAAACTGCCTCAGTATCCACTTCATATCTTCCTTGCCACAGACAAGCATTAATCCCCATCTAGTTCTGTAGATGGGCAGAAAATTGGAGGTGTTGACCTCCCATTTTTATCAGAGGTGCACCTTGTGCATCCCCTGAGCTGCTGTGGCATACACCTCCTCTGTCGGAAGTTGGTTGTCACTGTGGAATCTCACAGCAAGTGGAGTTAAGCCTTGGTATTGTTCCACTTGCAGAAGAGGGGAAGAGGCTTCAGGTCAACAGCAGGTAGCTGTCCTACCACACACACCCTCAGCACAGATGTGTACACCCACATGCTGACCTGCTCTGGGCCCTCAGAGGGGATTTGTGTTGTGGCAAACCAAAGAGTGAAGCCATTTGCAGATGGATTAAATAAGACTTGAAGGAATTGCTCATTTGGAGATGGGCTCCAGATGGTTTGAGGTGAATTGGATTTCAGCCCTTGGAGACAGGAGACGGGGATCAGACACAGCAGATATTATCCTTTTAGCCATTAGGCAGGTCATGCTCCGGACACTCAAGTCCCCAAAGAGGAACTGTTACAGCCAGACTCTTCTGGGAATGTTCCTGCAGGTTTCTGCCCACCCCACTGCCCAGCACATGGTGTGTGAAAGGGCACTCTGTGAACCCACCCTGTGGCCCCTGCCAGGATGGAGAAGAACCAGGTTCATTTCTTCTTACCCTGGAAAAAGCAGATATCCTGGGCAGGGGACGAGGGAATTTATTCTCTATTGCTTGACTGCTCTAGAAGCTTCTCTAGGCACCACTTCTCCATCTGCTTCCAAGGAGATGGTACAACTCTGGCAGTGCCCACAGATGTCAGAGTTGCTCCATGTGGCCAGCAGGACATGGTGGCCTGCAAAAATGCTCTGCATATGCTTGCAGCCAAGTGAGAACAATCCAGTCCTCATTAGTATAGCCTAAGCAATTTCAAAAAAGGACAATGGCAATGTATGTCTGCCACTGTTAGGGGTGTAATAAAGGAGGAAGAAGGTACCGTGTTGTTTTTCCCCCAGAAAATAAAAGGTATTGCAGTTAGTTGGGTTTATAGCTCTGTTGTGTGGTTTGTTTTTTGTCTTTGGCACATACCGTTATGCTTCATGGTTTAAAAACGTGTTTTGGAAAAGGGACTTTTTAGGCTTGTTTTTATCAGTGGCAAAAGCATTCACAGATTGAAATCGTACCTGGTCTGATGATGATATCTTTTGTGATGTTGTAAGAACTCTTTTAAGAGCTTCCAAGTTCCTGTGAAGAAGAAGATGAAACTGGAGGACCTGGGGGAGGAGGAAAGCTGGCAGTGTGACACAAATACAGCACTGCAGCCTGGTTAGTTTTACACAGAACACTCAGGCCTGGGCTCACAAGTTACTGACTGACAGCAGGGCTGGAGGTGATGAGCTACAGGACAGAAAATCCAGAGCATCAGATAGTGCACATCCTTAAAGAAATGGCCAGTTCACATCACTCTTTAGTCTTCGTGGCATTGAATTCATTAAGTGGTTAGAAAGTTACCTGCAGCAGGCATAGCTGCTGAATATTGCTGTCTTGACAAAAATACAGGTATTCATCTGACGAAACTTGCCTCCAGCTAAAGGAAATAATGCAGTATGAGTAATCAAATGGATTGAAGCCCAGGAAACAGACCATTCCTCTGAAGTACAACAGCAAGTCATTAGATAAAAAGAATACGTGTCCTTCTCAGAAATGCTACTAACCAGCTTTATCCAGTTTCTAAAGATAAATCACTCCTGAATTTAACTTGGAATTTAACTAAATGCTGACCAGAACAATAATGTGTTCAATGATGCCAGGAGCAAGAGGTTTTTCAGTACCATCACCCTGGATAATATCTAACCAAAATGATCAATTAGTCCATAGACCTGTCATTCCCAACAGCCTTCTTCACCTAAACTCTGCAATCCTTGTTCACATTTAGTGTTTAAACTAGGTAAGAAAGTCATACGCAGAATGAGGCAAAAGGAAGGACTCGTGTGAGGCTGTCTTGCTGCCATCAGTTATTTGGCAGATTAGTGAGTGTGGAAAACAGGGCAATATTTACAGGAGAAATGAGAGCATCTAAATTGCCATATGGATAGTAGCAATAGGCAAGACAGCAAAGGAGGGTACTCTGTTTCCTCCTGCAGATTTGTTACCAAGTTCTTCTCTGTTCTTCACCAACAGATTTTGTATGTGAGGCAATTTTGATTAAGTCATCAATCTTGAGTGCTTTTCTTGAGTATTTATCATTCTGTAGGCCTGGGGAAGAACAACTATCTGTTTTTAGCCTCTAACAGGGAAACTGAATCATCCCTGCTTTTCTTTACCATCTCCCATTTTCCCTGCTTCTCACAAAGTGAACAAAAAACAAAACCAAGAGCATATTAGCTTTACAGAAAGACACATAAATCTGAGGCTTTTTTTCTCACAACAGGACTTTTCAAAACTAATAATCTTATCTATGAATTTTATAGAGCCATCATGGGTCATTCTTGTAAGTTGCCCTGTTACCTTAGATTGAAATTAACTGATGCATCTCCAAAAGCTAATGAGTTTAAATTTTGAACTTTTACGCTGTGTTGGGCAAAATATCAGGGACAGAGCTGGCATGCTGACAGCTAAATATCTTTGGAGAGAGAAAAAGGAGGCTGGCCCATTAGAGCCATCTTTCCTGGAGTTTTTTTGCTCTTTCTCCCTGTAAATTGCAGCTGGAGTTGTTCTGGCAACTCTAATGTGGCATTAGGAGCTGAAAGCTGTTGATCAATTATAGCAGGCAGTCTCAGGCAGCAGGAGATCTGCTTCTGGACTGACTGGCAGTGCATCTTTTCCACAGCTGTCATTGTCCTTGTCTCTATAAACAGAGATAATAAGTAGAAATTATTTACACTGCTGGGTAAGAACAGCATCTTTTCTTGATATCTCATGAGCCTCTTTTGCCTTTAAAATAAATCTTCACAGTCAGGAATAGCTAAGCATAAAGTATAGGCACAGAAGGCTGACATCTCTAAACAACAACTATCAGATTCCTTTTTGCAATAAGCAGAAGGCTTTTTCTTGTATCTAGAAGTCTGTTTAATATTTCATGGACTCCTAAATTATTCACAGGTTAGAGTGCTCAACTGTTACTGTCATTTAAAGAGCAAGTGCCCAGCAGGAGTATTGCATGGGACTTTGTAGATCACGTCAAAGCATTAACATTTGGTTCATTAAAGAAGTGTTACACTTCCGAAGGTAACAGCATCCAATTTATACCCCGTTAATCCTGGCCTGGCTAATAAAAGACACTATGAGATTGCTTGTTTTGATCCTTATCTATCTGCTCAGTAAAACTTTTCACCATCTGACAACAAATCTGGGATCCCATGTCACCTGGTATGGTTGCAGGAAAATCTGTGAACTCTGTTAGATGGAGAAACTTCCAATTTTTTCTTGCTAAGGAAAGTACCCAGTCTGTCTACTCAAGAGACTCGCTGGTCTTGCTCTCAAGGCCAGAGTCTTTTACTGCTGGGACTGAAGCCCCTTCCCAGTGGGTGGCTTCAGTGACCCAACAGGTCCCTTCTTGACTCCTCACACACCCCATTCAGACCAGGTTTCCTCACCAATTTGATCCCAGGTTTCCCATGGCAAAGACTCAGATGTCTTGTTCCATAAAGCCATTCACTCACTGTGCAGTAACACAGAAACAGCCCAAGCTGGTGCCTCTGAGGAGGATCCCAACCAAGAAACCCCTGGGCTGTTATCCCCTCACAGTCTCCCAGAAGTCTCCTCTTCCTCCTGAGTCTCTGGCTCCTGCCCCTCTCTGTGTCCATCCACCTCACTGGCTCATGGTCTTTATCTCCTCTGTTATCCCAGAGGCTGCAGTTCCCAGCTCTCCCTGTGTTTCTCAGTGCTCATTCACCTGGCTGGTGTCACCCACCTTCATGCCCTCTGTTATCCCAGAGGCTGCAGCTCCCAGCTCTCCCTGTGTTTCCCAGTGCTCATTCACCTGGCTGGTGTCACCCACCTTCATGCCCTCTGTTATCCCAAAGGCTGGCAGGTCCTGGCCTCTCCTCTCAGGCTCCTACCCAGAGCTCTGCATTTCAATCTGCATCTCAGTCTGCAGAGTGTGAGCCTGCCTGCTTCAACCCCATGTAATCCTCAACATTCTGCAGTCATGGATAGCTATGTTTATATGTTTAGTTTTGAGGGTGGTTTATAACACTTCTCAGCCTTCCAGAAATGGTGAATAGAATATCTAGAGCTTGACATTGATGTAAACCAGGGTAACTCCCCAAACTTTGTCAGAAACTGGGACCTAGTTTTATGCCTCCTAAGGAAATGTTATCCCTGATCTTCTCATTTTCTCAAGCTTTCCTTGCTCAAAGAAGGTGAAAGTAGTAAAATTAAGTTCCCATGGTTTATTTTTGGTTTTGGGTGTCTGCTTGAATTCCTTGAAGTTTCTTAAAAAGCACTTTTGGAAATAAAGCAGGAAAATCAAAACTGAGGAAGAGGAGGAAGGAAGTTTACTTAAATGCATCTTTGGCAAGGACTTTCTTTCCCGCTCTGAATTTTCTAACCACCATTTTCTACTGGATATTGGTTTGTGCAATTCTTAAGTCCCATTGGTAATTTAAATAACTTAAACATGGTAAAAGCTCGGTTTGTTTTTTATATGAAGTGCCTGTCCTCCATATGCTCTTGCCTCACAGGCATGTGATGCCATGCTGAAGACATTTGTCCTAAAGAACCTGGTGGCAGTGGATGGCCACACTGGTGCAGTGGCTGTACCCCAAAACTGTCCTGACCCTTACCCGGGCACAACTCACCCCAGATCTTTCCTAGTTCTTGGGATGTCAGTGCTGTGGGGAGGAAGGAGCTGTGCTGGGGCTCACCCCAGCAGCAGGCTGGCAGCCTTTGGGCTTGCTCTCCCAGAAAGAGCTTTGCTGAGGCATTCTTGAACTCTTTGTCTTTAATAGGAGTGAGAGAAAATGAATAAGGGCTTGTTGTGCAAAAATGTTATTAGCTTGCTGTTGATCGTACTGATAGGGAACTCAGAAAGGATACAGTAAAGTTGCTTAGGAATTCCTTATGAGGTGTTAACCAAGATATTTTATGAGAGAGAGGAGGATGTGTATAAGCCAACATGAGCCTTTCCATTTATACACTCATAAGAAACTGCACATTGTTTAGTACTGATTTTCCTCAAGAGAGGGAGCTTAATTCTCTGTTTATGGACAGGTTTCGCTCCAAACTAATATTTTATTACTCCATTTTACAACACAAGCAGTCATATACTATCTAGAAATATATAGAGCATATGTAGAGAAGGGGAACACCCCAGGTAGCCTTTGCAAAACAGGGAGAATTACTGCAGTGTTGTTCACAAGGTCATAAAAGGAGAATCCTCTTTGGAAACATTAGAAAGATGGGGAAATGGAGGAATTAGTGTCCATCGATCTTCAGCTAATGTCCAGGAATCCTTCCTCTGTGTGTTTGCACTTGCCAGCTGACCCTGCTCCCTGCTTCAAAAGCACTGATTTCTTTCCACTCCCCAGAGGTGTTCTTTATTTTTTAAAGCTGCTGTGCTGATTCTTCAAAGGGTGATGGATTTCTGTTTGATGAACGGCAGAGTTATCTGTCCATGTCTGTTAATTACATGGAAAAACTTCTCTGTGACGTGTTTTCAGAGTTGTAACAGCATTATTTATTGCTCTGTGTCTGTAAGGTCTTGAATGGAAGGAAACTACAGTGTTCTGGTTTCAGGTGATTCAGATACTTGTTTTTGTTTTGGGGTTCAGGGGCTTCCTCAGGTTGTGTGTTTGTTTCATAAATAAGACCTGCTGAAAGAGTTACAATTTGGCATTTATTTCTTTGGGAAATAGTTCCTTAAGCACTTTCTGCGCAGGAGCAGAGAGGCTAATACCATGCTTCTGACAGAGGGTTATTTTTACATAATTATTTGTCCAGCCCCTCAGTAACATGATATCAGGAAACAAGAATGATAATATGACACTGTGCTAAGTGAACTCCAATCAAGAAACTAAGAGGACTTTGCTGGGATTAGAAACTTGATACAGTCTTTTCCTTTGTCACTGAAGCATGTTTTCCAGCAGATTGATATGTTGGATTTTTCCAGCAGTGAGCTACATGACTTACTGGGCACTCAGGATAGCAGTGTTTCGGAGAAATAATATGTGTGATAGGTTGGAGAGGAAAGACAAGGAAGGAGGGTGTATTGTATGTCAGAGCAGGAGATAGCCCAGCCCTGGGACTGGGTGAAGAGCCTGCAGGGCTTTTCTCAGCCTCCATGTCAGCATCTCCTACACAGTTTTGAGCACAAACTTCGACCTCAGCAGCAATCAGCCAGGAAAATATTTCAAGATAAATATTAATGGAGTTTTATACAGATGTCATTTGTGAAGCACAAATTTGCTCCTGGTCTTTTTTACCTTTGCTCACATTTGGATTGTGAGGCTAAAGCATGGGGTACAGCCTGCTTATCTCAGGCATCTCTTTTATCTCCACGTGGAAGATGCCAGGTGGGTCAGTCCTTCTAAAGCAGATCCCCAAGTTTCCATGCCAGTGTAATGGAAAACTGGATTTCTCCTGTCAGCCTCCAGCAGTAGAATCACTGGGCTTTTGCCACTCTTCTGTGTTCTCAGAGGAGCAGGAATACTTCCTGGAATCTTCAGTGGGAAATTGCCACTGTTTCATGTAGGGGAATGTGGGTATGTGGTCTGGGAGCATCTGCCTGCTGGATACAGGGCAGTCAAGTGGTCAGGCTGGCTTGTTGTATCTCACCTGAAGTGGATACAGTGGATGCCAGTTCCTTCCCACTGCCAGGTTCTATCAGAGGTACCCAGTGATGGGGAACCTTGCTCTGCACTATAGGTGAGGTATGACCTGCAACCATGGACAAGGTGGGGGTGTTTCCTCTATAAAGTGTTTTAGACAGCACGAGTGCTTCCCATGGGAAGATTGTCCGATCTGTGCTTTGCATTGGCATGTCTGGATTAATGCTGCACCTTGTTTCAGCACTGGGTGGTGGAAGGTGAACAAGGCATGTGTATTAAGAGCTGTTTCTGCTCTTCTTTCTGCTTCTCAGGGATATGAAGCTGGATGGTGGACGCCAGTGCCATTCTACTGGAGTGTGTCTGAAAGACATAATTGGTCTTGAAGGTGTGGAGCTTGGAGCAGATGGGAAGGTGGGGATGCTTCAGTTCCTACTCCCTTACATTTTATTTTTATAAGGGGGAAAAACGGCTTAACTAATAACAAGTGCAAATATAATGTGCAGTGTAACTCAGTAGCTAAAGCACAGTGTGTGCAACTGTAAATAAGCTTAGCAGAAATTCATGAGGACTGCCCAAGCTGTCAATATGGACAACTCTGTATCCTTGAAGAAATTTGCCTCCGTCAATATCCAAGTCTGTAAAGTATTACTGAATTATATAGCCTTCCCCTGGCTCTAGCAGGAGGTATCACTGCAGGGTATATTGTCAGGAGCTTGAAAATAATTTCTGGTGAGAGTTGTAGCTGTAATTCTGTTTGCTTTCAATTGTATTTAATAACTCTTTGCTTAATAACATATTTTTCCAAAGAGCAGGAAGACAGTAGCACAAGTCTGATGAGTCTTTCAAAATCCAAGAGTTCATTCTCTTGAATAGAATAAGAAAATATGAATCTTTAGGGAAATGATCCATTTTAAAGAAATATGTAGAGGAGAGACAGTTTTAATCACAGAAGAAAACATTTCTTCCTGAAAACCTGATTTACTTTCTACAGTTTAGTTTGCTCAGTCTGCTGTCATATATGGATTTAAAGGCCCTGAGTCAATGCTGCTACACATGTTGTGCTCACCTAACCAGGTGTCAGGCCAGACCACAGGCTGTAAATTCCTGAGGACAATCTGTCTGCTTATAAATAATGAAAGCTCACATGTTTTATTTGATACCTGTTCTGACCTCCTTGTAAACCAGTCTAGAGTCTCAAATGCGTTATTTTTCTTCAATGCAATGTTATTTTTGGAAAACAAGCCAACAAGAAGCAAGGCATAGCTTTTTCTTGGCCAGGGGTACAAGCAGAGAATCAGTTCACTCTAAAAATAATTTTGTCACAATTTACTCATTCACACTTAGTCCATGTTGGGGGGTAGTAAATGATCTCCCAGAACCATTGCTGTGAACTGGACCTCACTTATTACATCAATAAGACTCTGCCAGACAACGTCCTAAGGAAGAAAAACAGCAGAGAAAGTGCTTCAGTTTAGCAGTGTTTAAGTGATTTGCCTCTGGCAGCTGTGTGCTCAGGGACCCATACAGATGATGCTAGTTCAGTAAAGAAGCTGCTGAAGTGTGCTACAGAGAAGCCCCACTGGAAAAAAACCTGACCAAACTGATATATTTTTAAATCTGACCCTTGAGTAGGATTTGGTAAATCCAGTGTATTAGAGCTTGTGTGTGTGTGTGTGTGTGTGTGTGTGTGTGTTTGTTCTGCTGAAAAATTAATGCCTTTGCAAAAGCATTTTTTTCGTGGATAAACTGACTGCACTGAAGCAAATGTTTTTTGGTGACTTGTTTTTATCATCTGTGCCTAACTACTAAATCCAGAAAATCCTCCATTAATTTGGCTTCTCTTGCTTCCAGTTGGAATGCACCAAAGCCATTCCATTGCATCCAAGCTGAGCTGAAAGTAACTCTGTCCATTCTGACTTTTTTTTTTTAGACGGTTTCATATACACAGTTCCTATTTCCCACCAATGCTCTGGGAACTCGGAGAAACACGATAGATTCCACCTCATCTTTCTCCCAATTCCGCAATGCAAGCCATCGTAGCCTTTCTTTGGGAAGAGCTAACAGCACCCAGGGGAGCATTGATGCAGGTAACTTCTCAAGTAGCTCGTTTTAATATCCTTGGGTACCCTGATGGTAGGCAGTTATTGCAAAGGACTGATGTGTTTTAGTCCCTCCATTAGCTTAAATTAAGTAAAATATAGTTTCATTTCGTGGGTGAAACACAGTTCATTCCGTATTTGCTTAGAAAGCTTGCTTGTGGGGGATGGAAAGTGGAATGAACAAGCACGTTGGTTGTATTGACAGCCCCGATGGCACCCAGCATGCCTCCTCCTGTCATCAGGTGTGTTTGTTCCTCCTGCATCAGGCTTCTCCTTACCTTCCTTTGCTATGGAAAATTTACAGTGGCAACACAGCAGTCATAAGCTGAAGGTGTAAATTCCACTTGTGACCTTTGTTAGGCTGGAAGGGGCTGTGTTTACAAAACCGGACACAAAACATAAGCCAAAGCACTATATGCTTAAGATATTTTGGCATGGTAAATGAAACAAATCAAAACATTTGCTCGAACAGATGAAAACTTGTTGCCAGGAATAAAAGTCATTGTGGAGCTTTATATAATGCCACAGTTCTCTAAGCCCTAAATTCACATTTACCAGGTAGTTCATAAGCTGTAGGTCCTCTATATCTTGGCAAATCACATTAGTATAGAAATGCTTAGAGTTGCCAAAACGTAGAGCAATTTTTCATCTCTTTAAAAAATCTTGAATGGAGATAATATTGTTCATTATCTGTGAACTCATTTGCCACTTCTGTTAAGTGGCAGAGATTTCTTGATGTAATGAATTCCTTTCTTCTATATCTGAATTGTTGTTTTATAGGTAGTGACCTGGGAGACTTTGTTGAATACGACCCAAACCTTTTAGATGATCCCCAGTGGCCATGTGGCAAACATAAGCGGGTTTTAATATTTCCTTCATATATGGTAAGTGATTCTGTGTAGGACAGAGAAATTCTGGTAACAAAATTCTGAAGGCTGAGGTTTCTTTTGGCCGTGTTTTAAGAAGACTATTATTATTTTTAATCTACTAATAAGAGCTGTTCAGAATGCTTTGTTCTAAATGACAGTTACTTCTCAAGACATGTTAAAACAAACTCGTGGAGGTATTACAAAAGCAAACACTTTTATTACCACTGTATTTCATAAATGCTTTAGATGAAAGGCTTGTTCAAACAATGCACTCATTCTCTGGCATTCAGAGGAAAATTTATACTTCCTCAAACTGGCATCTGTTACAAAATAGGAGGATGCCCATTGGGGATTTTCTGAAGTCATGAAGCTACGCTGTGTTTTGATGCTAATCATTCACTCCTCTGAACAGCATTGTTTCCCAGGTATTTATTTCACCATGGCATAGTCCTTCCTTTGATTGCAGCAATTGCGAGCAGAGTCTGTGTAATTCTCACTATATCCAAACCCTTAATGATACAGACACCTAACTGTCCCGTGGTCTGTGCTCTGACTCAATGTTTTCTGTGGTGACAGACTTCTGTAGCTTTTTTTTGGTTGCTCCAAGTCTGTAATCTGTTTTGGCAGGACTGTTGCAAGATACAGTGCAGTCGTAAATGTGTGAGTGTGTATCTGTCTGGATTATACATCCAGAGTTCTAGTAGGCACTAGGGAAAAGATTCTTCTTTTTTTTCCCCCCAAAGTGGTGACCTACTACTCTTATCTATATACAGATTTGATAGGATTTGAAACACTTAAGTGTTGTCCATGTTCTTGTTTAATTTGGAACAGAAGACATTATTTAAGAAACTGCTGATGTCTGTAAAGATACAGCCTTTGTATGTTTTCATCTGCCCCCACCCCGAGGGTAGTTTGGGTTCTCCTTGGTGCTCTCTCACCCTCTTGGGTGCTCCTTCTTCAAAATAAGCTCTAAATGTTTCATGTAGATTGAAGGTTATCTCCTTCCTAGCAGGAGTGTTCTGTCTGTTGCACACAGAGGCTTGATTGAATTCTAAGGCTGTGTTTATGTTAGATTTTCAACTGGGAAGTCCAGAATGTCCTCAGTCAGTTTTCCTTTAAGGGTTGGCGAGTTAATTTTTGGCTGCCAACCCACGAAGTGACAACCTTTTATAGTAACTTCATCTATGTGGGAAAATATTTGGCAGGTTTTGATACAGTTACTGTCATGGACAGGGAACTGTCTTCCCTCAAGGAGAAAGACGATTTTAGCCAACATCCAAAGGGAACATAGCTTTACCAGTCATGGCTGTGTTTCTGACCTTCCTCAGGCTGCAAATGTGTGCCAGGCAGTACAAGTCCCCTAGGATCACCTGAGATCTTCGATCCCTTTTTAACTTGATGTTGTCATGGATATGATTAAATGGGTCAAAATGGGGCAGCCAGGGTGGCATCCTTCAAGGGAGCTCTCCATGCAGGAGTGGGTGTTCAATGCCATTATTCTCCATGTGCTGGTTGACCACAGCATATTTGTACTTCTGTTGTAAAAAGAAGGAACTGCCTGGGGATTTGACAGGGGTGTGGCTAGATGCCCTGAA
The DNA here is from genome assembly GCA_013400515.1 of Erpornis zantholeuca. NCBI lineage: Eukaryota > Metazoa > Chordata > Aves > Passeriformes > Timaliidae > Erpornis > Erpornis zantholeuca. The sequence goes on along the minus strand of VZTN01019084.1, from coordinate 36,257 downwards.
GGTGAAAAATTGGCTTCAAGGACAGCTGTTAAAATCACTGTCATTGTTTATCTAGAGTATATTTGCATTGACAGGGATCTCCCTGCTTTTTAATTTTCTCTGGGGGTTAATTACTGCTGTGTCTGGAACAGTATCTTATTTGACAGTTGAGGGGTTTTTTAACCTGGATTTGTCCTCCAGACATCACCTCTTCAGCACTGCCTAAGGGTCTGTGGGACTCCCATCTCCCTTTCTGTAGGCAGGCACTAATCTAAGGAAGGGTTGAAGGACGTTAAGTGCTCTGTTTCTGTTGTTGAGGGGAATCACAGGCAGGTGTCAAGGGCTCTCTCAGCTGGGGTGTTGCCTGCCCACAGCCGAAGCAGCACAGCTGTGATGCCATGCAGGAGCTCCACGGCTTTGCAAGAAACTGAGGGTGGTTGTTCTTCGGTGCTCAGCTGAAAGATTTCACAAGGTGCTGGTGCTTCTTTCAGCGGAGAGAAGGAAAAAAAAAAGATAGTACTGGAGTGTCCTGGGAACTTGTGGGTTAAGTAGGATTTTGCAGTTTGGGCAAGGGCTTATGCATAGAGCTAGTGAATCTAAGGCCATGTTGGCTATGCAGAAGACTTCATTCACATCTGTTTTAGACTTTCCTGACTCCACTAGCATTCCCTCTCTCTCCCTGCAGTTCACATCAGCGTGAGCAGGAGCATAATACACTTACAATTTCAAGTCATTTCCTTCCGCCCCCACCAAATACAAAAATCGGCACACACTGCAGTTAGAGCAAATTGCAGTCTGGGGCCAGGGAGAGACCTGTGATCTTTTCCTGACCATGCACAGCCACTGTGGCAGTGCCAGAGCTCTGCCAAATGACTGCAGAGGCTGGGAGCAGCCGCTGGTCCTGGGCGGAATGTGGCCGTAATTGCTGCCTCTCGCAAGTGAGAGGCAGCTGAGAGCAGCTCTGATGTCAGCACCCAGCATTTTGTTGTGCGTGGAGAGCTGCGGCTTGTAATTAAAGTTTCGTTACTTGGCCAGGATTTAGCGTTAATGCTTGACAGCTGCAAGCTTGTAGATATTCCCCTCACCCCTCTGAATGGATGTCAGAGCAATTAGTGGGGGGAAGGTGTGGAAGAGGAGTGGATGCTGGGCTGCGGCACTGCCTGTGGGATAGAGCTGCATGCAGTGATATTACTCCCATGAGCCTGGTTTGTGCTTTGCAGGCCAGGATTTGTCTGCTGGGAGAGCTCTGTTGAGGTCTGCGTGAATGCTGCATCAGTAAACACTGCAGGCTTTATCCTGAGGCATAAGACAAAATGTGTGGTCCAGCTTGGAGTTTACTCCGAAATACATGCAACTAGCACTCTATGTGCTCAATTTTTATGGAGCCTGAGTTTATCATCACTGACATTGACTTGATAGTCTTTTAATATTACTGAGCTGAATTAGCCCTGGCTCTTGAAGAGAAGTGTCAGCTACAAGTCCTCAGCTGTTTTCGAGGAGGAGCTGAACTTCCTCCTTGAAGATAGCTGTGGGGAAGGAGAAGTGCTTTTGGTTTGGTCTTTTTTTTATTTTTTTCCTCTAGTGAAGTTCCAGGCTTGAAAGAGCATACACTTCCCTGTCCCATTTCTAAAAGTAATAGCCACAAATTGCCTGTTGGGACAATTCTGAAAGTATTCTTCAGTACTTTCGCAATACAAACTCTATGGCTTCTATTAATTTTATTAGTTGTATTTAAACTCTGGTCTGCCCTGGAGAAATTATTTTGTTTAGTGTTGTCTTTGTAGGAGAGTCTGCAATCTCTGCTGCAATATAAACACTAAGAGGTAGAAAAAACTCATGCTGGGGGGGTGGGGGGGAAGGGAAACATCATGTCATGGTTAACAGATGTCTTCCTGGCTGATACTGCTAAAACAGGAATTCGTGCAGATTCTTAAATCTCTCTAGAACAGGAACTTTATCTACCAGACCGAGCATTAATTTCTTTCCTCGAATCTCATGTTGACTAGCATACTTACAGACTCGTCAATGCCCCTCTGGTCTCTCTGCATTCTTTCCAGCAGGAACTCCTTCTGTGCTGGACTAGAAAACTCATTCACAACAGGCTTGAGGCTGATCCCGCAGTCCTGCTTTTGTTGGTAACACAGAAACACAGGACCATGTTAGCTGCTCACTGCGTGCTGCCAGAACTTGCAGCAAAAGGAGAAAAGCCCAGATGAGGAGCACGTTGGCTTTGAGTGACCCTTCTGTCACTGTATCCCTGAAACACCCATCCCTCCGTGCGCAAGGCGTGCGCGTGGCATTAGGTTTGGGTACTGAACTACAGTGTCACTGTGTCGGTTTAATTATATACAAATAAATGGACATCTCCACTGTGGTAATAAAAAAAGCATGTCACAGAAGTCTGCAGAGCTGTTACAGTGCCTGTCTGCCAGCCTGCACTTGCCAGGTACTGCGGTAGCGGCGAGCACAGCCAGGCTGCGTTATTTAGCATTAGTCCTCCAGTGTGATTTTAAATTTAGAACCGCTTGCTGCCCCAGCCCTTTGGTCTAACAAAAGCCCTGCATGATGATATAATGCATTTGGTCTCTTGTTCCCCCGTTCTGTCTTTCACAAGGAGCACCAAGGTCAGGAAGACTCCACTACAGCGAGTGTCCTTCAGTGCTGTCACCCTATTCTTCCAGCCACTTCCGTGGTTGTATATTAAGTATCTCCAGACTGCTTTTTTATCAGCTGCTGACCTTGTACCCAAAAGTCTCAGGGAGCAGAGGATTGCAGTGGTAGATAATCATATTTAAACCCTGTGCTCTATGCATTCAATGCTATGTTTGGCTGAGAGTCCAATAAACAATTGTAACAATGACTCACTCTATTAATTGAGAATAATTCCAGAGTGTTAACAGTATGAGATAAACTGGTGTCCTTCTATGTACTTAATTTCAAAGAGGCAGTTTTGAGACTATTTGCCTTGTGAAATTCAAAATCTTTCAGTTTAAGGTCATTGAACATTAATAACTTTGTAACAAAAGAAACATCTTATTTCAGTCTATTTTTTCCTATTTTAGGATTTTAATTATAATTCAGAATCACTCCCATTTTCCATCACAGTTTAAAGTCCCTTCTCTGTCAGGAATTCCCATATATGTCCATCATAAGCCATAAGTATATGAATTAGGTTACTGGAAGTTAATAGGTACATAGCTGGTCACCTATGGGATGCATCGAAGTAGTCAAAGAATGCAGAGTTGTTGACTTCTTTTGACTTCTTGTGTGGCTAAGTGACCTACTGAAAGTCTGTTTCAGGTATCAGTCTTCTGTCTGCTTTCTGTGAAGTAGGCTTATCAGGGTACACAGTAACAACAGCTGAAGAGAGCTTATCATATATCTTTCATTCTATTCACCTATTTTATTCTGATTTTATCCTTCTTAAGCTAAGAGATCGAGGCATCCAAGGCTGGAACATCTTTTACTGGTGGCATGCCAAAGTAGGATTTATTTTCAACAATATTTCATTCTGCCAGCCTTTCCAACCATTTCAGGCATCCTCTCTCCTCCCATATTTATGAAACTATATATACAGCTTTCCTATGAGAAAGCAGCTGCTTGAAAACGCTTGTGAATAACACACGAGCTGAGCTCCAAGTTCAGAACTGCCAGCCACGCAGAAAGTGTGCCGAGTAGAGACCTGGGCCGGAGCGTTCATCATGCTGTCCAGGCATCTGTCATATACCAAGGCTTTCATTCGTCTTGTGCCTTCCATCGCCAAACTAAAATATACATAGGCAGATTTGTATACAGAGAACGTAACAGAGCTCACAAAGGAGTAGTGCTGAATGCTGAACTGAAATGTGTTCTGTGCAAATAAGCTGTGAGAAGCAAGACAGACGGTTCTGGATGACAGAAGTTAAAAACATTGGAGATTAGAGTATGAGAGAGACAGTATAGTAGTTCCCAGTGCCTTGTTCATATGTCTGACAGCTCGGGGAGTACAGAGTGCCTGCCTGGTAGGCAATAATATTATGTATAAGAAAGCTTGTTTGGAGATAGAGAACAGCTGTGCTCCTTTTAGGGAAATATTTGCAAACCCTTCATAAAATTTGGAGCATCACTATTGATCAGATCCCTGACACAGGCAATACCAGAATTATCCTGGACAAATAGATAGGTATTTTTCTTCACATGGCAGCTTCATTTGGGACACGCAGGCAACTGAAGTGCAATGACATGGCCTGAAACAAAAGAGAAGTGTAAACACTGAGCAGGGAGCAGGCAGAGAAGGATGGCATTGTGTCCAAGCCCTCCCGTCAGATCCCAGCTGGTTCTTGTGGGTCACAGGACTGCCCCAGAGCTTTCCTCCACTCCCTTACTCGTGGGCAGGGGCAGCAGTGGGGGCTGCTGCTCAGTGCCAAGCTGTTTGCAGGGTTGGGGACCAAGATTTCTGTGTAGCCTTGTGAGTGCTACATGCAGGATGGGTACTCGGGTGTCTGGTCAGAAACCATTTGAAAGGGTAACCGATTTGATCACTCAACAGATGATAATTCAGCACTGATTTTAAATTACCTCTCAAAACATATTCTTTAGGGGTTTTTTTCTGCCTGCCTCCCTGGTGGGCAGGGTCCTGCATGCACAGGATGCATTTCTGTAGGCACCAGCTGGGCAAGTAGCATCCCCTTGCTCAAAGTCCAACTTCTGAAGCAGCTATGAAGGGGAAAAAAATCAAGGAACAAAAAAAGAACTTGGACAAGTCCTTTTCTTGAGAATAAGGGCAGTTAGCTGAGCTCTCCAGGATGGCACTGACAAGACGAGACAGCTGCCTTAGAGGCAGTGTGTTCAAACATGCTGCTGTTATCCTGTTACATGAATCAAAACCAGCACACACGAGCTTTCATCTGGATTTCATTATTGTGATTTATATCGTAGAGACTGTTGTCTCGCAGGAAGCGGCAGTATTCAGAGTTGGAGAGGGGGAGATTCTTATCAACAGGACAAAATTGACAAATCCATGTTTAAAAATAACCATACCTCTTTACTGTTCTCAGTTTTAAGCTGCCTGCTTAGTCTCAAACCTCTGAGTGCTTTGCTTTAAAGGAAATTTTTAAAAAGAGTTTTCTCTTTTCAGAAAGAGAATTTAGCTGAATTCTGGCAAACCTCCCAGAGGCTGGAGGAGTCCCAGGTAAAACAAGTCAGTGCCTGCAGAGCAGGCATGGGGAAAGGTGCATCCCAGGGGGCTGCTGCTGCTGTGTGGCAGAGCCCAGGGCTCGCTCCCCCTCTGCACGTTGGCCCACAGAGCTGCAGTCACCCTGATACTCACTTGTTAGAGGTGAAAAGAGCTGAAACTCACTGTCTGGCACAACTTCTGTGCTGCCCTTCAGCTGAGCCTGGAGGATGGACAGGCCCTCCCTCCACTGCTGTTCCTTTATCTTGGGAAGTGGTTTCTGTTGTGCACACAAGCAAGGGAGGAAGATAACCTGGAGAGAGCTAAAGGCGAGTTAATTAAGATAAAACTACGAGCTCTGTGGTAATGATGAACAAACAGTGGGCAGTTAGGTTTGCAGTGAAGCATGAAATAAGGTGTCAGGTAGCTTTGCACAGTAACACCGAGCTCACTATTTCTAGGGTTGCCCAAGACAACCAAAAAGTACTGGTAGTAACTAAAATCATTTTACATTTAATAGGATGTATGTGCTTAGTGTCTCTGGACTCTGTAAGCAAGAGCAGCATGGGGCCATGTTTCCGTACCCCGAGGGCAGACAGCAGTGGTCTAAATTAGATGTGGCTTGTGTCAGTGTCCTCTTGTAGCAGTACTGAGAGGAAGCCTCTTAACACATAAAGCTGCCAGCCTATCTGTACATCAGCAGCACCCAACTTGCTGCTGATCCTTCTACAGCGATACCAAGGAGTAGGCAGGCAGGCTGCAACATTCCAGGGAAAGAAAGGAAAGGAGTAGTTGTTAAGGTCTTAATTCTTCTGCTTTAGTGGGCTGAGCCCGGCCAGGTGAGATGAAGCATGTGAGGAGCTGTCTGCAGTGAAGAGCCAGGGCTGCACAGTGCACGCATCCTTCCAAGCTCAGCAGGGTTAAAACCAGGCAGGCCCACACATTCCATTGAAGGCTTTCCCACCGATCCTGGGTAGGGCAAGGCTTCTCCTCCCTGTCTTTTCCTCTCTTCCTTTTTTCAGGTGTGGCAGCACATTGCCTGCTTCAGCATCAAGGCAGCTTATGAATTTTTAACCTCAGGGGCACTGCACTGTCTGCCTGAACCTGCAGTCAGACTCATCTGTACACGTGCAGGGCAGCAGGTGTGGCTGAAGAGTGTTCATGTGGCAGAATGGCCCATGTTTTAAAACATGTGCGTGACCATAACAACACTCCATGGCATAAACTTGGTTTTTCCTCTCTATTGCAGTATGTTTGCCTCAAATACTGCTGGGCACTATTCAAGGGAAGCACATGCTCTGCTCTGTTTTAAATTCCTATAATTCCTAATAATTCAGTACCATATCTCCTAAATAAAGTGCAGGAAAAGTTAGGTGTGTTTTACTCTCCTTCATGCTTATTTTGGAAACAGAGAACAGCATGACTGGATAAAGGGAATTGTCTGCTTTCCCTCTAGAGCCATTGCACTTTGTATTCCTTGAGCCCTTCCATGTAGTATTTTAATGATTGAAAAAAAGCCCGAAAGCATATGCAGTCATTTTTTTTTGTGTGATTTGGATTCCCATGAGGCTATATTATAGCAGAGCTTCAACTTCTATAAAGGCAGAACATGCAGCAGGGGTTTTGCATGGCTCTTTCCATTTCTTGTTTTTTGGTGTTAAAGCCCTTTGCCATAATACAGATTAATCAAAACCAGAAATTGGAAGGGAGGTATTATTTTATGAGCAGGAGAATGCACTGTACACTGCTGCTCTCTTACACGCTTGAAGCTGGCGAGGAACTTGGGATGGCTGGGGACCAGGCTGTTCCCCAGGTGCCCAAGCTGGGGCTCTTCTCCACTTCTGTCCAACAGACAGAACTGCCAAAGCATGGAAGAGAATTGACACGTTCCCAAAATAAAAGTTGTTGTTGAGCTGATAGATTTTGGCCAGGTGAATGATGACAGAGGATTTGGGCAAAGTGCTGCCTGAACAAAGACTGAGGGAACAGAGAAGTGCTGGGCACCCACGGATGCAGGTGCTGTGTGGGCCACAACAACTCTCTGCAGCTTGGGGAGATTCCTTAGGTTGTAACAAAAAGGAACAGGAAGCTCAAAGGAAATAGACTGTACACTTTGAGTGTTGTCCTGACTCTTTTGTCCACTTACTGCCTCACTTACCACAGCATTACTGCCTTCCACTCTACTGAGTGACTTGCCATATAAACTAATTGCTTGTTTTATCATAAATGTGTGCCACAGCAGTCAAGAGTTTGTACCAGTGGTTTCTTTGAACAATCAATTTAAGAGAAGCTCCCAGTGTGCCTCAGAAGCACATGGATGTATGCACCAAAACTTGGTCATCATATCAGTTATTGTGATAACTGAATATTTTTTGTTTTACAATACTTCTCAGGTAGGTGTCATCCAGCCACATCTATCTTAAACTCACTCTTAGCAATACTCGGAGGAGGCTAATGAGGCACGTATTGTTCAGGCTTGTGCTGAGCAGGTCACTTGTTTTGTCAGTCACAAATAAATAGATGCCTTATTTCAGACTTAATTTTCCTGTCTGCTGAAAGCATTGGGAGTGACCAGAACTTGTTTGGTATCCCTTGCTTCTGGGAATCAGGTGATCTTTTTTGTTATGGACTAAAAGACTAATTCTCTCCTGACGTGTTTCAGACCACGGTCATAGACTACGTGAAGCCATCAGATCTCAAGAAGGACATGAATGAGACCTTTAAGGAAAAGTTCCCTCACATCAAGCTGACCCTCAGTAAAATAAGAAGGTATGTTGCAAAGCTCAATAAGGCTGCAACGTGATGCAGCTGTCTCACATGTCAGTGCAATTCCTGCTGAACATGAGGGGAAGCACAGCACTGATTGATCTTCCAGGAGCAGTGACCAGCAGAGGTGCAGAGTAAGTCAGATGATTGCTTTGATTACTGGGATGAGTAAACAGGATGGAGTATTGTGCAAACACGCACTGGTCAGGTGTCAAACACAGTGTCTGACAGGATAAGGATGAGAGCTGGGCATGCACTATATTGAAATACCCAGAAAAATAACGCAAGTGAGTCTCTAAGCTCATGGCAATTAGCTTAAAAACAGAATGAGAAAAGAGAAGTGCTGATTTTTGTGCCTTGGCCAGAAGCAAAAAGAGTAGTTGGCTTCACAGCAAAGTTGTAATATTCCATCTCTGTTTCCAGTGTAGCAGGCTAGACATACTGCTCCACTGAAGTAATGATAATTTCATTTGACCCTAGTGGCCAGAGGACACTGAGCCACACTGCTCTGTAACCAGAGAGTGCTGCAGTATATGGACAGAACTGTCAGTTTGGATTTGACCAACCATAACCAGCAGCAAAAGCTGCATACAGAGCACCAGTAATCAAAACGTTGTTACTACACAAATGGTATGCAGCATAGGACCTCTGATGAAATACTGTTGCTAAAAATGCCAGAGCTTTTTTGGTTGCTTTTATAGTTTGACACAACTGTCTGTTGGGGGCAGTGAGAGGGAAGGGTGATGTAAATATGTGCTGTGAGATGTGGCCCCAAAACAGCATAAAGATATCTGCCCAGTAAATTTTGTTTTCCCTTCCATTTGACTAAGCAGGAATCTCTGAAAGCATGGTTCTTGGGGTGAAGTGAGAAATGCTTTAAAACTCATCTCACAGCCTAACTGTCTGCTCTCCTTACTCAGCTTGAAGAGAGAAATGCGCAAGCTTGCTCAAGAAGAATGTGGTTTTGAAGAGCCCACAGTGGCCATGGCCTTTGTCTACTTTGAGAAGCTCGCTCTCAAGGGGAAGCTGAACAAGCAGAATAGAAAGCTTTGTGCTGGAGCTTGTGTTCTTTTAGCAGCCAAAATCGGCAGTGACCTCAGAAAACATGAAGTCAAGCATCTTATAGATGTACGTATCCATAGGTTTCCGGTGTTCCATCTACGGGAAGCGCCAGTGTGTGGTCTGTGCTAGCCTGTTTGTCAGTGGCCATGCTCTCCCTTGGGCTTCCAGATGTACAGCCAGCTAAATAGCTTTTCTTGTTACACGTTTTTGTGGGAGTAGTAGTGATCAGTGTTACTGCACAGGTGTGGGAAGCTTGTTTGATGCGATAGAAGGCCCTGGTGTCAGATACTGTGAGGTTTGGGATGTATCTGACCATGATTCTGTCAGTACAAGGCAAAAAAAGATGAACCCTCAGGAAATAATTTTGCTTTTAATTATGTTTTCGAGAGTGTCAGTAGGGGTTCTCCTTTGAGAGTTAAATATAGATACTAATTTCAAATGGAGTCCGGTAGACATTTGGATTTCTTTTATCAAGTTCAGCTTTAGGACAAGAAAACCTAAAGAGGTGTTCCCATTAGAACACCTCACTCAGGATGATTTTTGTAGATTAAGGGGTTTGGTCTTCCACCCACTCATATGAAAGAGGTAACATGGGGGAGTGTTGTGCCATAATCCTCTGGAAGCACCAAGGTACCAGTCTGATTTAATGCTACAGAAAGGTAGGCCTGTGTCTGGGTATGTGGCTACAGCCAGCTCACTCAATGGAAGAGACATGGGATCATGGATGGGGGCAGGACTGGACTCATGCCCTCCTCCCACAGTCACAGAGCTGGCTTGACAGTCAGTTTGTTAGAAAGCCCTCTAAATAATGACCCAAAAAATCTGCTGAGTGGGAATTGGAAAATCTGGCCTCTCTTGAAACATTGTTCCATCCATAAGACACATCGAACTTTGCAGTAGACCCAGTGGGCATAGAAGTAGCAAGCCAGGGAGATCCTAAGATGAGGGGGAAATATCCCTGAGCAACTGGTTTCCTACTTGAAGCATCCAAATCCAGTGGAAACAGCAGAACATATGGGAGGTTTAGTACATTACAGCAGAAAACCAACTATAAAACCCATCTCATCCCCCATGAGGATAGCAGTTTCTATTACTCACTGTTCTTGTGGTTACTGCAGATGACACCTTCTGCCTCTGAGGTATTAAGATCAAATTGTGGCAAAAATAATTTCCCCAATAGGGCGTTGTAGCACAGTCTGATGCTGAGAGGAAAATTACTGATTTCAAGCAGTGCAGGAAATTTATGGACAATTACAAGATGCGTGTCTTCCATTACACAAGTGATTTCGATGTTTGCATGAAGCCAGGAGTTTCCTGTTGCTGCAGTGGTAATCACTGTGATCGTTAGGAGATGTATCTGCTGGCAGTGAAATGAGTGAAATGACGAACGTGTCAGAAATAGCATGGCTGGCTGAGCTTTATGAGTTCACCTTCACAGAAAGGATCCAGTACATCCAGTTCACACGGCTCTGATTTTCTAAACCTAGAGCTGTGCGAGTCGATCAGGACAGAAGCTTAATGAGAGCAACGTGCGTTTATTGAATAATGTCATTTGTGGGAAAGCTCTAGAAAGGCAAACCCTCATTTTGTTTGTTTTTTTTTTATTTTTTCTCCTTGGCTGTGGTGGCAGAAACTGGAAGAGAAGTTCCGGCTGAACAGGCGAGAGCTGATCGCCTTCGAGTTCCCGGTGCTGGTGGCCTTGGAGTTTGCTCTCCACCTTCCCGAGCACGAAGTGATGCCGCACTACAGACGCTTGGTGCAGAGCTCCTAGCGCTGGCTGCCCTGCGGGGAAGGGGCTCCCCACTGTTCCCGCTTGGCTCTCCCGAGCCGCAGTTACTACTGGAAATGCAAAGTCAGACTCCTAACACTTCGCTCTCTCTCTCCCCCCAAAACAGTTTTTCTGGCTACACACAGCAGCCAGAAAAGTGTGGAAACACTGCATTGACTCTCGGCTTTGACGAATTTATGTATCGTTAATTTCTCAAAGCAGGTGAAGACTGAGCTGTTGGTAAATAGTTCACATGCTGAAACTGGGTGGCAACTGACCCTACCTGTAGGGACTACAGCTATAAAAGTAGGCAAAAAATAGAAGGGCAGCCTCCATGACCACCCCTCTCTGCATCACACAAACCCTGGAAGCCCACTGAGTGCATTCTCGTAGCGCTTTTTCTACAGACCTGCTGCAAATTCCAAGAGGACTTCTTAAAGTGAAAAAGCTTTTAAAGAAGATATCTTCACTGTGTCAAAAAGAATGTGCCAATCTATTTTTGTATCAGCAATTGAAAGTGCACTTTCTCCTGTGGGGTATTTGTGTGTGTATCTGTGTGTGTGTGCGTGTGCGACACCGAACTGATCTCAGTCCAGGTGGTTGGCTTAGCTGTTTCCAAGTGTATCAGTTACCGATGGTCAAGATCAAGGTGACCTTACAAGTTTACTTATTGAAAAATGTAACTACTGGAAAAGTGGTAAATGGGATCATTTTTGGACACTTGGGTTTTTTTATTCTCTGATCTTTCCAACATTGTACCTTTGAAAGGATTACACTACTACTACTGCGAGAGAAGGATCAGCAACTGACCTTAAGTTTTCAGTCATGTTTGTGGTAAAGATGAAAGCATTAGTATAAGATTTCCATGTCATGTTTTTTAAAAATATCTTGTGTTAAGCCACATGCATATTTTTAACCTTCGCACTTTTCCCACTGTGGAGATGGTTAGACTTGCACTCTGTAGTGTTGTATTTCTGTGCTCTATGTTAGAGTGCGTAATAAGCACATTTATTGTGCTCTATCTTAAAACAGTGTTTTATTAAAAATAAAAAAAGAGTAGGGCTCAGCAGTATAACGGGTGTCTTAAGGCTCCAACAGCAGGGGCATCAGCCATTATAGTTTGGGGGTTTTAATTAGGATTGACTGTGCAAAACCTAAAATCTGTGCCCATGGAGATTCAGTTCCTTTAGACACTGCAGTGCTGGAGTTTTACGGTAAAACTTCTTGCAGCTTCCCTGGTTCTGACTGGACACCCAGAAAGCTTAAAGGCTTTATCCAAGCTCCTGATGCTATATCCATACTAAGCTAATGCCATGCTGATGGACATTGTTCAATTGCTGTTATCATGTGGGATTCCACCCCTGTCCAATCTTCTCTTGTGCTGGTTCACTAAACAAGCCTTGCCCTCAACGTGCCCCACATGGATCCACTAAAGTCAAGTTATTACATTTGTAGTAATTATAAAATAAATTACAGTCTCAACTGTGAGATTTCAGCTGAAGCCTTACCTCTCTAAGTTTGGGAGTGCTTGCTCAGAGTATGGAATGGGCTTGTGAGCAGAACGCAGAGAAGTGGGACATACCAGAGGATGCAAACACACTAATGCTTACTTTCTTTCACTCTTACTTTAATCAGTTCTATTATTTCCTTCAGTTAGGCCAGGAAACATCCAGTTTCTTTACCAGCTTTGACTCCTTTAAATTCCAGTATGAAAAAAGCCTGTGTACGATTGCTCTACAGGATCCAGAAAGGTTACATGTCAGGACAAATTGGAATTTGTTTGATGCTATTGCTCTCCCCCCATTCTAAGGGGGAGGGTGACTCTGCTAGCTTACAGTTATTATGAATACTTACCTGATTACTGATACAGATACATTCCAACAGGATTGGGGAGGAGGGGGTAAAGAGAAGAGTGTGCACTTACACCTTCCCAGTGCAACGTCCCATGTCACAGCAACCCACACGTCACCCAGCCAGCTGCAAAGTGAGGGGAGGTGGGGGCCTTTGACAGCACTCTTACTCCCTCCTCCTCCTTCTCATTCTCCTGGCCCCCACACAGCCAAGGAACAGTGGAGCTGAGAGCCTGGAGCATGCCTGGGGCCTGCTGGTTTATCCAGACCAAAAGGCTGTGGGTGTAGTCTGGACCTATCCAGAACAGTCTGGACTGTTTGGACTATCCAAAACAGTCTGTGGGTCAGCTAGGAGGGTTTCCACCCTTGGCCGTATCCGTTTCCATCCAATTTGTGTATATATGTTCAAGATTTTTTTCTGATTGCAGAGATCTGTTTCTAATAGCGACCACTCAAAGCTAAACAGAAGCTTTACCTTTCCGTGAAGGCTTCTACCTTTTGCTTTTGAGTCTGATTTTTTTCTTATATTGCTTTATAGCATTGCAGGGAAAAAGCAAATTGTGATTGCAAGATGCAGATGAAAGAATGACAGCCTTACAGTAGTCTTTAGAGACGCTGTTGAATCATGCTGTCACATCTTTTGTCTTCTATGCTGCTACCCAACCCTGATCTACAGTTTACAAAGATTTCTGGCATGAAATCTGATTGCTGGAGACTTTCTGCTTTTCATTGTTATCGCTGTTGTTTTGGGGGCGGAAAAGGGTTTCAGAGTGATGTTCAGTTACAGTTTGAATGTGGAATAAACACTTAGGGTGGTGATGATGTTGCACTGTTCACTTAGGAACGTATATAAAGCCATATGTTGCTAGATCTCAGAGCACAAAGCTTGGTCAGTACAATTATGATTAGGACAATGGGCAGGCTTTGCCCCCCTTTTCTGCCCACCCCTGGGAAAATTCAGGCCGAAGCGGTAGAGAAAATCTGTACCAAACAAAAACCATGTTGTTTGTTTTCCTTTGTTTTACATGGCAATGAGTGTTGATTTACAATTGATTTTAGGTTCAACTTTAAATAGCTTGGGAAAATAATCCATTCCATATAACTTTGTTCTGTTTTGAAATTATATACCGTACACTCTACCATGCAGAGTTTATTCCTTTTTTAAAAAAAATAAATAAAAGTTTTAAAAAAATTGGAAAACACAGACTCTTTTCCACCAGTGACAGTATGTAAAATTATTCTGTCTCTCATCTGTATGTGAAAAGGGGTTTGGTTTTGTCTCTCTCTGGAACATATTGCTGCTTATTAGTAAGTCGGTGGGATTGCCAAAGGGCCCTGGACATCTCCTGGTGTTCAGCTCCCTGCAGAGCCCTCCCTTCAAACATCTTCCCTCCATTCAAGATCATAACCTTCTTCCCAGACCATTGTTTGGGATTTTTTGGGATTTTAAGCCCTACTCTTTGGCAGCACCTGGAAGTGCCAGAAGCAGGTTCTCTGAATCCCAGCTGTAGATGTGCCAAAGGATGAGGCACAGGCAGGTTCTTCAGCATTGTTCGTATCTCATGACCCCTTGTTCATGGGAGAGTTCGGAATATCCTACCTTGGTTTTGTCCAGGTGAAGGTAAAACTTAGAATCAGCTCACATCCCAATTGGAGTTCACAAGCAGCTGCTTCCTCTTCGGAAGTTGAAAGTTGTGGATTGGACATTCATGGGTTGCACACCCAATTGCCCACCATGTGTTTGCATTCAAGTTATATTTTTTTACACCTATGACACCCCCTAAATCCAATACCAGTCTAGAAGGTCTCACCAAACACACCCATTTTACTTGCATTTTCATTCCACTTTGATATAATTATGGGAAAGGTTTGCCTCCCTACCTTTACCCATCACTCCAGAGACTCACAACTTTAAAACATATTTGTGACAATGCAAACATGAGCATGATGTACAGACTCCAGAACATACAAACATAGAAAAATAGTTGGCAATCATTTTCCTAAACGACTTAAGTGGCAATGGCTTATTTGGGGTAGTTTGTAACATATCTAAATGACAGAACTTCAGCTAATTGCTCCAGCCTCCCAAAATACAGACCTCACAACATGAGACTTGTGGAAGCAGTGAGGAGTGGTTTGCTAAGAGATGATTGCACCTTCCCACGATGCTAAAGGATTTTGGCACCAGGCCCCACAATAACCATGTAAAAAAACGCAAACAAGGTAAAAGTAGTTGAGCGAGGTGAGAGACTGAGCAATCAGAGTAACAATGCCAACATCACTAGCTGAGACTGAAATCTGTCCCAAGTTGCACCTTTGGGAAGGGAGGGGAGTGTGGGAAGCAGATTTGGACTTAATTTGTTCATCTTCCATTGTCAACTCTGTACCTAAGAGGGAGAAAAAAGAGGGAAAAAAAATCAGGTGCATTCTTTCTCAGAATGTTGTATGCAAAGCAAAAAGGCCTTTGTGAAATCCTACACTGTGATGCTTCCCACTGTGATGCTTCATGTGAGCCTGTAAGAGCCAGAGACCCCCACCTCAGCCTGGCACCTGATGGTCTCGGTGAGCTCAGAGGAGAGCTCTTCAGTCACTGAAAAGAACCAACAAACATACACCTGGCCGAGACCCCAGCAACAAACAGAGAGAGAGGAGAAGCAGTGCTCATTGTGTGGTACTGGGAAAGAGCAGGAGCTGTGATCTTGGAAAATGGCCTGCACACCTTCAAAGCAAGGCTGGGGTGGACCAAGAAGTTGCTCCTGCTTTGAGCAGCAAACACATCCTCCCCTTAAGAAGACCTAAATATTGGCTACTATCATAAGTTGCCCTTCCTACATGTTAATCTAGCCTGTCATACACCCCTTTCCATAACCTTGTTAAACATCATCTTAAGCCAGCCAGGACCCTTGCCTCTGTTAGACTGTTCAGACAGATGCTCCAGGACTTAATTCCTCAAACCTGAAGAAGTCTTGCAGTTTGCAGTCAAATTTCATTGGTGACCAATCTGTAACTTTTTGAACTCATGTCAGTATTTCATCCAACTTGAAACTGAAATCTTTCCCCTAAGTGAGCTCTGGGGTGTGGTGCTCCTTACCAGTAATCCTTAACAAAGTTCTGGAATTTAGTTAAGACACTAAAAGGAGAAAGTAGAGGCAAGAAAACCAATCCTCTCCCAGGGGCTCCCAAGTGTAGTGAAGTGTCTTGGTTAACATCGGTGGGTACAACTATTGGGGAAGAAGCTGTGCAAGTTAGGTTTCCACAAACACTGATGTGAGACCTAAACTTCCCTCATTTTCAATGCACCAGGAGCCATGAGCTAGCCTTTATACCCTTCCATCCCTTCTTTAACCCAAAGGACAAGTTGCCCTCTTCTCCATTGCTTCCCTTTACCCACAGCTGGAGATTTGAGAGTTGACTGGGAGAGCAAAAGGCTGAAGAGGCAGATGGGTTTATTTACAAACCAGTATTAAATCACCCATGTTCAAAAACAAAGATTGGTTTACCAGGAATAGATCCTGTTCACTGATTTAGGAGAGGAATATTGGGATTTTCTCTTAGGTCCTGGACTGAGCTTTAGATGAGCTTTTCTTTAGGCTGGAGCCTTCCAGCAAGGAAATGTTTGGAGACATCTAGACAAACTCAAGCCACCTGTTGCTGTACCGCTTATGTTCTTCCCCTGTTGCTGTACCTCTTATGTTGCCCACAGGGTTGAACTTTGCTGGGGTTTTGCGAAGGACAAAGGTAGTGTTTCACAACATAAAAATAACAGGCACAGCATCAGCTTTTAGTCTCTCACTGGAAGACTTAAACAACCCAGTTCTGGTCCCTAGATTTCTTCCCATCTGTTTGTGTACCAGGAGCCCCTGGGAGTGCACAGGTCGCAGCTCTTTCTCCTTATCTCGCACTTCTCCAATCATCACATGCATCCAAATTAAAATAAAAAGGAGGCAAGATGGCAAATCTCAGCATATTTATAGAGTGCTAAGAAAAGAGCAAGCTCACCAAACAGTGAGCACAAGATTTCATGCTGGTTTTCTCCCTTGCAAAGAATGCTCGTGGCAGTCCCTGGCTGGGGAAGCAGCACACTCGTGACGGCCTCCCCCAGCCCATCACAACTCAACGTGCTCTTAACTAAACAGCCACTCTGGATGGGGAGGGAAGATAACACACCAGGAATAGATTCAGAAGAATTGCAGAGCTGAGCAGTCTGACAGGCTGCGTGAGGGAAGAAGGAATGGTTTGCAAAATTATAAATATGCAGAAAACAAGGGGAGGCTGTGGTTTCTAGTAGTATTTCTTGTTGGCAACCAAAGAAGCATGAATATTGGGGTGGGATTTTCATTTAAAAAGATAAAAAACTAATGAAGGAACAGTAGCTGTGAAGTTTAAAAAAGACATATAAGATGCTTTTATTTCTAAACTGCTCTCATTCCACTCAGGCAGAAATGACTGAATTGCTGCCATCTGAGTTGGATTAATGGTCTAGACCATGCTGTTTCCCCAGTCCCTCCCCACTTGCCAGCACATCCATAATCAGAAGCCTGAACTTTCTTTACTTTGCCCTGCATCTGTGAGTGAGAGCACAGCCCGTTAAGCAATTAACACCTGTCAATTAAACAGCCTCATGCAGTCCTTTTTAATTGGGAAAGATGCAGCTCTGTCCTCAGTGCAGGGCAAGAGCGCATGGTGGGCCTGGTTCCCACCTGGATACATCGGCTGCCTCTTAGTTGCATGCTGGGATAAGACCTGGCTGTGCACCCACCCACGCCCGTTCGGCTTCCCTTGAAGAGGAAACCCACAGCACCGACAAGAAGGGAAGCAAGAGGTCATCACCACAGTTGTCCGCATGAACATCCCTAGAGGAAAAGGGAGAAGGAAGGAGAACTGAAGCAGTGACTACCCACTCATCATTGTCATCGTTATTGTCAGCATCATCTTCACCTTCATCTCTTCTTAGGAAGTGGGCCTCTCTTCTCCCACCAGCTGTGAGAGGACTGAGAGGGTGTTGGATGAGCAGCGTGATTGAAATGCAACCATGGGCAACCTTCCTTCTGCCTTCCAGGTCTAAGGTGAGCTGTTCAAAGAGGGCTCAGTCTGAGCTCTGGCCCCCACGATGCAACCCAGGCACTGACTGCACTAGGGCTCCTCACAGAACACAAGTGTTTCAGCAAAACATCAACACACAGACCTAGACATTTTAGGTGGACAAAGTCCAACACATTTCCAAACACCAGTACATTGTGACAATGTCAGTCTCTTCTAGTTGTGAGCATTTTTTCTAGTCAAAGCTAGATCACCTCCAGTTTGTAAGCAACCCCAAGGCATTTACAGCATTTACATGCAGATCTTCCAAAAGCACAGCATGTTTTTGAAAGCTCAATATTTAATGCCTTCTTCCAGAGCAACATCCTCCCAGCTATTCTGAAACATCCTCCCATGAGCAGCAGGGACTATGGCATCAACATCTGGGGTATTTCCATGGGCCAAGATGGCAACACACACAAAACCAAAACCAGAACTGCAAAGTGCTCATCTCCCACGACAGCCTGAGAGGTTCATCAGTGTTTTCTGAATACAAGACTCTGCAAGCTGCCATCTGCCTACCAGGGTGACCTGTGGATCTGTACAGAATGGAGGTGAATTAGGACAACAACCTTCATAGAAGAAAAAAAGAAGAAAAAATTACTTTCCTTTTTTTTTTTCTTTTTTTTTTTTTTGTCTTGTACATAATCTTTCTTTTCCTCAAATGTGAGAAATATCATGCCAAGTCAGACCTCCACCAGTCAGCAAAGGATAGTAGGCATTGCATTCAGATATACTTTCAGAGGAACATTTCAGGTCCCAGTTTAAATTATGGATCATGCAGATGAATTAAGAACTAGATCCCATTTCCTCTTCTCTTCCTTGTTATGTGCTTTTCTCTTGACTGCTGCTGTTTAGGTGTCTTATTTTCCTCCCCCCCCCTTTTTTTGTTCACCTTTTATTATTTCAATAAACAGAAAGAAGCTGATGCAGTGCTGGGAGTTGAGTCTGGCTGGCTCTTTCACATGGTGCATCCGGAGCTGCAGACTCCACCCTTTGTCTGATTTATTTTAAAAGCCTGCTGTGTCCATTAATGGAAAATTGGACCCTGTTCAGGCTGTGATGGTGTCCATGGACAGGAAAATGGAAAATTTCAGATTAAAGCTGCAGGAGACGAGGAAGAAAAATATCTGGAGAATTTAATTGATGGTGGCAGTGCAATAATTGCAGACAAATATTAGAGAAATGGCAGTCTGTGACCCAAAGCAGATCCCTGGGTCACAAGAAGGGGGGAATGAACATCTGCAAGGCCACAGGGCTAAGAAATTAAAGTATTCCTCACCAGCAGGAAGTTGAAACATTTCACAAAACAGAACACATAGGACAGAACCACTATCACGGTGATGTTCCATTTGCTGACCATGCAAGTTATGTGCCGCCTAAAGATGTGAGACATATCTGATGACACCCATCCGAGAAAGTGGTAGGAATCTTGGAGACATCCTTCTGCAGTTTCATTAGAATAAACAGCTTAGAGCAGTCACCTTTACTGAAAACCTGCTCAGACACTGGAGAAGCCCATCAAGGCACATGGAAAACAATCTACACCTGGGTTGCTGCTGTCTATGGAGCAGAAGACTGAATCATTGAGGAGACTTTTCAAATCCCAACCAAGCTTAGAGCCTAGCAATAGGATCCCTAGGAGGAAAAATAAATACATTAAAAGCTGTAAAACCAAGCAGAATTGCAGCTTTTAGACCCACTGATTGATATAATAAACAATACTGTCCTCATATGATTTTTCTTTTTTTTTTGCAGTAAACAGTGTAGCAATAAAGTAAAAATATAGCTGTAATTATGGCTATTTGTATAAGAATCCTACGGAATGCAGGAGAAGATGAAACCAGTATGATGAAATGGAAACTTAATGCATTCTACAACCACCCCCCTCCCCAGCTCCCCCTCCCAAGTTCCAAAACCTTAAAGAATGCTCTAGCTGAAATCTCATGCCATGGTCTTGCTTTATTGTTTGTTTTTAAACTGTTACATGGAAAATTATGATAGAATTCTATAGCAGGAACGTATTTTTGGAGTGGTCAAAAATATTTCGGGCTACTTGGTACCTTCCTATTAAGGCAAGACAGCCAAATCTCCAGCCCATGAAAGAATTTGTCGTGAAGTGAGTCCATGAAGTGTTTCAGAGAGACCAACATGAAAGACACTGGCTCTTTAAGAGCATGTTCCTTTCTCCCTTTTCCCTAAGAAACACAAGCACTTGCAAAACCTTTCCAGTCTTTACCTTTGGATGAAACGATTGCATGGACTGGGAGCTGGTGCAACATAATATTCCATTATTTTCCTCTTGCCAGCTGAAGTCACAGCCTAAGACATTCCCATCAGCACAGCCATCTGTTTACAGGAGCTGTATCTAGCCTGAAGCCTATACAAAGTGAAGAGAAGAACGTGATTGATACAGCAGATTTAATTTGCATTAGTTTAAAGGATGTGGCTTGTTAGCTCATGGTGCAGAACACCTTTAGCGAGTTACCTTTAGTCTAGAAAACTCTCCCTGTTTTCCCATGATCTGTTGAAGCCTCAGATGCTGGCAGCAAGAGGTTACACAATCATCTCAGCTGTTTTCCACTGCATATACTCCTTTAAAGCAGGCTTTCCATGGTTTCAAAGAGAGGTTTGAACCAGAATGGTGCCTTTGTGTCACATTTTCAGAAACAAGAAGAGTAAAAAAACATGAGAGGGATTTTGAAGGGAAAGAGGAAGTTATTCTCTAGCTTTGACAGCAGTTTCTGTAGCAGGAGGTTAAGGGTTCCTCTGTCAAAATTTCAGTGGTGCTGCCTTTGCAATTCAGCATTTGCTCTGGTGAACTACACTGCTTCTCTCCAAACATTTCTGAATCACAGAGGGTTTGTTTTATGGGTTTGTTTGTTTGTTTTAACCCAAAAGAAAACAATATAGTTGAGTTTTTTCCATCTGAGAGACTGTGGTAAGCAACTTACCCATACAGACAGCTATTCACAACAAGAGCCATTCAATTCTTTGCTCAGCAATTTTAATATTCCCCTTTGAATACAGCTGAGCCACATGAAATTCTGTTGTGTAAGGCTCTCCTTCAAAGTAGAGATTTATTTTCTTTGGTAACAGCTCATCAAGTCTTGAGGCTACAACCATCTGTGTTAATCTTTGCACAGTCTGTTCTTATTCATCATCAATAATAAGACCAAGGAGCTCCCATGCTGAAGACAGTATGAACAGACAACTATAATAAAGAAATAAAAGCTGCCTTGCTGAAATTTTTAGCTTCTGTGTCTATCCTACATCCTAATTCTTTGACCATAACTGGAGACCAAATGAGGGAAAACAATTAACTTCACCCCTAAGGAACATAACATTTGAAAGAAAGTTCAACTCTGTTTTCTGAGTGGCCATTGTGGGAGTGATTTGCAGATCTCAGGCTTTGGCAGTGGGACAGCCAGCAGCAGAATGGCAAAGGGAACAACTTGGATGCTGTTTGCTTCTGCCTGCTGAAATTTATTTTGTCTCTTACACTACAGCTATGGGGATGTTCTCTACCAACTGCTGAAGATTCCTGCACAAGCAGACCAGGTCGTTCAACTGCTGGCAGGCAAGATCCAGGGCAGTGCCTGCAGAGTCACATAACAGCTTTACCTCCAGTGTCATCTCCACTGACACCGAAATGGGGTTGTCACTTCCGTCATTCAGCTTAAAGGAAGAAACTCACTGTAAGGGCTGATCATGCTGAGCATCCTTGGCAGCATGCTGATAATCTTTTTCCTGGCACTGGACTGCCCACAGGGTTGCAGACTTACGGGCATGAAGGGTCTCAATTAAAATTTCTTCTGTGTGTTCTAACCTGAAGGAATTTAATTTGCTAACTTGAGAACTTGTGGTGGTAACTGGCACAGGGACTCCTTCCCTGAGAAGGCAAAGGACAGACTAATTTCTAGGCAATCAGTAAGGGAGAAGTGACTCCTTAAGAGATGTTTTCCATAACTTGTTTGAAGCCAAAGCTCATTCCTTGGTGTTCCAGAAGGTACATGACAGAGAAACAGCAAAAATCCCTTTTGGTTCCTGTCCCTAGGCAGGACTAGAGGGGACAATTAGCCAGATTTGCTTGGTCTCCACAGCTTTCAAAGGAAGGCCTTGAGGTGTTTCCCACCCCAGTCAATGAATACTTTCTGCTTTTGTGATGTGACTGCTAATTACAGCCACACAGTTCTTACAGTGGGCATCTGCAAATCCCCAAAACATTTCTGCTTAACAACTGCATTCCTGAACCACTAAGGTGGTTTCTGCTAAGTCCTCTTAGCAGAAACTCCAACCCTCTTGTTAGTCTCACTGGTGTCAGTAATACTCTTTCTGTGCTTATGCATGGCAAACAGCATTCCCATCTCTCCACCTTTCCTTTCCATCTTTGTTGCCTAATGACCAGTTTCTCAATCTGAATAACTATTTCCTCCAAACAACACCAACCCTTCTCCTTATCAGTTTCAAAGGGGTTGTGCTGGTTGTTTCATTCAGCCAGCTTGCTCCAGGCAGGTGCTGTTCTTACACAGTATCACAAGGCACTGGTTGCCTGCAACTCCAGCATAAACAAACTTGTTGGTGCACCAGCTTTCCCCATCGGCAGTGGTACAGAAATCAGAAGTTTGAGTGTAAACAGGGATCAGACTCCTACAGGAAAATGGGCCTTGCCTTTGATTCCCAAGCTGTACTGGCTCTCAAGTACTTGAACCAACATGAATCTTAGGGTAGAGCAACCACTTCTTCACCAGACTCACTATAAATGGGAAAGTTTTCCTCCCTCTCAAAGTGATGTTTGTCAGGAGTAATAAAAGGTACAGGACTGCTGATGGCAAACAGGAACAAAACATTTCTGCTTAGTCACAGGGTCTCTCACAGTCACATCTGTGAGCGCAGTTATGGGATTTCACCCATTGCCTGGCAGGGCATTTCACCCTTGCACCCATTTCACTATATTCTCATATATATAGCCTTCTCTATATATAGAACAGCAAGTTTACAAGTTCTGAACAAGTTCTGGGCTATATGTTTTCAAATATTAATGACAGAACAAAAGATAAAATACACTTATCAGGCTCCTAGTGTGGCTTTCAAAGGGGTTTTGTATACCATAAAATCAAGAACTTAACATAGCAGCTGGCTGCTCTCACCTACTCTGGAAACCAAGACAATTATTAAAAGCTAGAAAAGTAGTGTAACTTCTTCCCATCACAGATACTAAAGAGGAGGTAGACTCCCCATCTTGGTGATAGAGAAGAGAGCACATCCTTTTAACCAGCATTACTACAAAAAACAGTCAATTTTCTAGAAGAAATCAAGGCTTACACAACAACACTTTAGTTTAAAAAGGGGTTAAGCTTCTCAAACCAGGCAAATAATATGGAAATAGTTACACAACCTTCATAGGCTCCTCTAATTCCTTTTTGGGACTAAACAGACATGTATCTGTAATACAACCTAATTTTAAAAAAGCAAAACAACAAACCCACAAAAAAAAGCCCCAAACCCCCCCCCCCCCCAAACCTATGAATAAGAAACACATTTTCAGAAGCAAATCACATCCCATTTTATCTTCTTGTACAAAAGTATTTCAGCCTCAATTTTTTCAGTCCTGCCCCCAATCTCCTTCCCCTCACCCACGCTTTCTTTTCAAACCAAATGAGCCTGTCCCTGTGTCTATCCTCTGGAACAGGATTAAAGTTTCACACTGAGCCTGTTGCCTGTTTCACAGTAACAGATGATCTCTTTGAAAGCTTTTCATTCAGCTCTGGGCAAAGCAAATTTGTTAGGGAGTTTTGTTCAACCTGCCATCTCCCTTTGCTTACAGGTAAACAGTGGTGGAGGAAACCTTCCCTCTGCTCTCAGTAGAGCTCCCAGCAACTAACTTCTCTACAATACTTAATAAAGCATCCTTTCCAAAGCATGTCCTATGTTGACATCACATTTCTTGAATTCTTCAAATCTTCTTGTTTGAGAGTGGGAAACAAGAAGGTAAATATATATCCACTAACTCAGACATAGGTATTACAAACAGTAATGGTAAATCAGAGTTCTATCCCTCAACAAATGTTTTAACAGGTCCAGTGTTTCTTTTAAAAATAATTTTTAAGGTTTCCCTATTGCTTTTGCTAAGATCACTTGCTCTGCAGATTTTCAGCTTCAGTATTGAAAGACTGGCATAGGTTCCCTGCCAACACAACACAGCAATAAGCAACAACAGAATCACTTCTGTGTTAAGTATCAGGTTCATTTAATTCATTTAATAATATTTTCTGCTGGTAGTTATGTTACAGCAGCCAGATTGTTTCAAAACAGAATCCCCGTTGCCTGCATTTTTGTAATCCACTTGTAGTCCATATCCAGCAGCTTTACTCTTTGAGTCTTCTTTTGATGGCACTTGGCTTTAAGCAGAGGCTCTTTATGATGAACACCAGTCACATGCATGAGTCATGCCACTGCAGTGGGTAATACAAGCCTTGTCCCAAATACTTTGTAAGAAAAAAAGACACTTGGAAAATAAGTGTAAGCAAGGTAGGATCAAAAAGGTGTGATGAGATTCAGGACCTTCGCTGTCAGTGGTTTGATCAAAACCAGTAGATGTGAAAAGGGCATGATGGAACAGCCTCCAGAACCTGCTGCCTCTCAGAAAGACCAGCAGACTCAAATTTTTCACTCTAGCCTCACGTGTTGACAACCCAAGAACAGTAAATTCCTTAAATGATGGATACCAGCAAATCTGGAGGGTTTTGTATCAGCTGAGCTACAGACCCACTGCTTTGCAGTCAGGCATTAATTGGTGTCATTGCTTCTCTGCAATGTAAAGGAGCTCCTCCTTCCTCAGAGCTGTGTGTTCGGCACTTTGTATTTTTGACTGATTGGGAAAAAGGTCAATTAGATATAAATGGTCCACCCTTGCATATTCGTGCTCTAAATTACTTAACACAGCTCTTCACTAGTCTTGCAAAATCCATTTTAAGCTTGAACTTCTGAGGTTTCCTGCTTTGAAGATCACTTTAACAACCCTGAAGTGTGTTCTTTATTATGCAGCATCCCTCCTTCTGTGGCAGGGCTGAATTAAAGACCAGGGTGCTGCTTTCTCAGGAAATCACCAGGTTTGCTCTGCCCCTCCCCTCCAGCCCCCAACCTCTGCAAGCAGCCAGTAGTGCCTGCCCTGCCCCCATTTCTCCTCTGCTGCCATCACCTTCTCACCCAGGGCTGTGAGAAGCAGAGAGCCCAACCAGCACCTCTCTGTGTCTCTGCTCCCCTGGGTGTGGCTGGTGGGAACACACACCTTCCCCAAGGGCAGTGGTGGGGAGGCAGGGTCTTCTTGGTGCCCTCCCACAGCTGACCTTTAGGTTTGCATGACCTACTCTGCACTGGAAGCCAAGATACCATCTTAGGACTGTGCAATTGCTGCAGGTCACCATTTCCTGGCTGGCATCCCCACCTTAGCGCACGTAGTGTGTTGAGAAAAGCACCACTTGTTCCAACAGCCAGAAGTCCCCCTAAGCTCTCTCCTCATCATCTTTTGCCCAACCACAGGGCTGACTGACCCTTTGACAGCTCATTGTTAGCAGTGCTGAACCAGCCCTTGGCTCACAGGACTCCCTCAGAGGCAGAAGCCACACTGGAGCCTGGCTCTGCTGCTCCTTCTGCCACAGCCTGAGCAAGAAGGAAGACAACCCAAGCCTCTAGCACCTTGGGACAATTGCAAATGTGCAAAGATAGATTTTGAAGGCCACTGAGCTCCATTTCCACCATACACAGAGTTTTCAGCAAGACTGATGAGCCTCATGATGGTCTGTAGGGGTTATCCTCACCTGAAGCAGGTGGGGTTGGTTTGAAGGGTACTTCTTCTTCCCAGTTGTTTTTTACAGAGGATCCCAGCTTCACTAACTCTGGTTCTTTGATTTGCTTGTGTAGGAACCAATTTAAACCTTTACTTTTTACTTACCTCAAGCAGAGTCTTAGAAATGCAAACACATTGCACTATGGCACAAAAAAATGCAAGCAGAGGTTGAACGGTTCAGTGCTGTTTAACATGAGTAAGCTAAATACAAAAGCAGTTGCCTTACGGTGCAGGGGGATACTAATGCAGTATATGCAGGGACTGAATTCCCCCAGAGCTCAGACAATATAAAAGTGCCTGTTGCAGCCAAACAAACTTCCTGCAGCCACCCCAAGGTGCCCTCTGATCAAAGTGCTACCTGCGCTGGCTGCTGGTTTGGCCTCTACCTTTCCACTGATTCCACCAGCAAGAAAGCAAATGGGTGTTCTGCTTTGGTACATTGCTATGAACAGCACAGGCAAGACAGAGGAAGGAAAAAAACCAGACTGCAGCCTATCCTTGAGAGTTATGCAAGAAGAGAGGTACATGATGAGCTTTTCCCACAGCAAAGGTTCCAGCTACGATTGCAAAACCTCAGCAATCACGCAGGGACTCTTCCATGAGGTCTCCTAGGGTCACTATTCACTCCAAAGTCAGCAGAAAGGTGGCATGGCAGGGATCTTACTGTATTGCCACAACTGGCTGGCAGAGAGAGTTGTCTGGGGAAAGCCAGAATGCTGCAGCCATCGCTCCCAGCACTGCCTGAATTTACAGACTGGAATGCCATGAGGATCCATGGCTGGCTCTGTCACTGGGTGTGAGTATGGGCCCAGCTTCCCATGTGGCTCATGCTGGTGTCAGGACTAGTGCTCAAGTTCGAGCATTTATTTTTTCATGCTTGTCCCTCTTTTCCTCTTTCTTCCTAAACCTGAGTTTTCCACCTGGTAAAAAAATGGCTTATGCCAAACTCAAGCCAGAGTGGGACCCAACATACATGGACGACATGCCAGTATAAGGAGACCTTTTGTGATAAATTGAGATAAGCTTAGATACAATATAGACCAGAGTACTTATCTTTTAAACTACAGCTTTTTTTTTTTTTTTTCTGAAAACCAACTACTCTCTATCTAAAACTCTCCAGTCATAGAAACTGACTGCAAACAATTTTAAAATTTACCTTCTTTGTTAACCTGTGGTGTTTTATTCTAATTTAAAATGTAGCCATATTTCCAACCCATTGGGTAGAATTTGCTAGATTGAAGCAGGTATGCCTCTGGTAACTGTAGCCTTGTAGAAATCATGTGTGTTGTCTAAATTAGTTACCTAGTTTCTATCTACAGAGAGATATGCACTTCCTAACACAGCAATCTATACAAGAAGGATCATCTCTGTGAGGGCAACCCTCTTTCCATTGACTATGAAGGCAACTTGGTCAACTTGGATTAAGGGACTACACTTTACATGCCAAACATTGTGTGGGACAAGTCCCTCTCCTCATTGAAGATTTGTTACCGAGTTCCTTTTACCATGTAGATCTTTCCCACAATCTTATAAACTCAACATTTAATATCATTTTCACATAGATTGGAGGCTCTAATATATCAAGACTTATTTCTAACAGCCATTAAGCAACCAAAAGTGAAATTATTTTAAGAACTCTTGAGATTAATTTCCTTAAATTCTTTATGACGTTCATTCAAGGTTCATGTTCTTTGTTTCCTCTTGCAATAATTTTAGAGACAAACCACTGCTGGGAACAGTATGTGTCCCTCCACACCCCCTCCCCCCGCCAGCTGACAAAAACTGGCATAGTTCAAGAGAAATTTCAGAGAATGAGGGAGGAAAAAAATTCACCAAGTGCAATCACTACAGATATTGAGATTTATTGCTGATTTTCCCTTTCTGCAAAGCTGTCAAACTGCCACAGTTCCAGAAGGGGATTATCTCCACAAGCCCCTTGGCCTCAGTCCCTGTGCCAGTTCAGAAGACTTGACTAGAGACCCGTGTGTGGCAGCTTGCTGCTTACAGAACAGTTGGAGCCGAAATCCGTCCTTCAGATCCTGAATTTATGGCAGGATCTGGGCTCTGACATTGTTTGGTATGACCTGCTGTCTGCTTCAAACAAAAAAAAACTACTGGGGGCATCCAGTGGGGAATGCTGCTTTTCCTGAGTTTAGTTCCCTGTGCAAGAAGCTGCTACTGAGTGGTTCTCACACAGAGCCACCAGCATGAGACAGTGCAGTGTTTCCTTTACCACATCAATCTGATATAGTTTGTCTTGTGCTTTGAGGTGCTTAGCTCCATCTTTGCCAACTATGCTGCTCCTTCACCAGCACTATTAATAGCATGGGTTTTTTTCTTAATTAAAAAAAACAATAGATCCCTTTCCTCAAGTTTGGTTGCACTTCTTCATTCCTGCTGCCGCATTTTTTTCATAATAGTGTCTCTAGGCTGCAAGTCAGCTCTTTTCCAGCTGGTGAGGTCTGGTTCCTCTTTATGTGCCTGTCCTTTCAGTGTAAACAAGCAGTGCTTCTCCAACTCCACCGATCACAAGGCTGTAAACAGAGTATATCAGAAAATTAGCATCAGGCAAGTCCTTCTTCTTGATACAAAAAAGGTGTTACTTCACCTAAACATGTTTCAACCTAGAGACAGTAACCCAGGTGATTTTTTCATTTATCTTGCTAAGAAAATTCTGACACCCAAAATATCTTATTTAAATGATCTAATCAGAAACTACCTTTCCTGTGTTTTAGGTCTGGTGGTATTCAGTGAAAATGCACAGACAGGAATCTAAATAGAGAAGGTTGCCCCTAGTTACAAGAATAGCTGCTCACCCCTACACTAGCAAGAACAGGAAAGGAAGACAAGAGAGTTTGAACTTCATTAGCTTAATGATTCCCTCTTACAATTTCTGTTTGTGTTCTGTCCTGAAAACTTGCCACTTGTCAACATCAGGAGGAGGCTTAAAACCTAGGTTTTGAGTAGAAGGGAAATCTGGGAAAACCTTTTTGCCCTAAGGTGATTCCATTGGCATAGTGAGGCCAGTAGAAATTCCTGTGTTTGCCTTTCTTGGTGAGGAGCCTGGTGAAAGGATCTGCCCCAGCCAAAAAGGCACAAGGGCCCAAGCACTTCCTCCCTGTGCTGCTCACAGCACAGCAGTGGCACTAAGGCTGCTCCCCAAGACTCAGCCTAGGAGCAGGGCTCCAAGTCAGGATGAATGGTCTTACAAAAACCTTCAATGAAATATGCTATCAACCCACTCAATGCATGCAATAGTTAATAATCCCCAAGTCTCCTCTGTTGTCTCTCACAGCTGACAGGAATATGGTAAGATGCCGACTCTTCTCCCCTTTAATAACAGTGCAAAGCTAAGTGTACTGACCTTTCATCTTAGCCCCATGGCTTAATTAGCTTATGAAACAGAAAAGCTCCTTACTGAACTTTATAAACAAACTTCTGTTAAGTTCATTTCTAAGAGTACCCTTTTTTTTCTTAAAAAAAAAAA